>VMDO01008665.1:0-21281 GCA_007922755.1 Pedetes capensis
CTGGGATTTAGCTCAGTGGGTAGAGCGCTGCGCTGCAGTCTCTGAGGCCCCGAGTTCAATTCCCAGCACCGCAAAAATGGGAGAAGGGCCTGGCAATCCACTCCCAAGGCAATCCCGAAGCACTCAGCCATTGAAAACCCTATGAGGGTCGCTATGAGTCGGATACCGACTCGATGGCACCTAACAACAACAACAACAAAAAAACCTTTCACTTACTAACAAGATAGAAAACTATAATTTTTTTGAGTGACAATTACATAAATTATGGTCAATGCATCATGAGCAGGTGTGCTATAAAGATAAGCAGAAAAAAATGAAACAAGATCAGTACACATTGATTTCATGTGAATAAAAAAACCCAACAGTATTCATGAAAAAGAAGAGAATATACAGAAGTTCAAACAGTGGCAGTTTGAAACTTACATACAGGAGCACCTTCTTATTTGAGGATACATTCCAACACCCCAAGTTAGATTACAGAAACTGTTGGTAGTACAAAACCCTATACATATTGTTTTTCCTATACATACCTATGATGTTGTTGTTGTTGTTAGGTGCTGTTGAGTCGGTATCCAACTCATAGAGACCCTCATAGGGTTTTCAATGGCGACTGTGTCTGGATTACTTTGGGCATGGATTGCCAGGACCTTCTCCCATTTTTGAGGTGCTGGGAATTGAACTCGGGGCCTCAGAGACTGCAGCGCAGCGCTCTACCAACTGAGCTAAATCCCAGCCCACATACCTATGATAGAGTTTAATTAATAAATTAGGCACAGTAAGAGATTAGCAATAATAACTAACAATAAAATGGAACAATCACAACAATGTTGTTAGGTGCCATTGAGTTGGAGATGATTCATAGAGATCCTCATAGGGTTTTCAATAGCTGATTGCTTTGGGATTGTTTTGGGAGTGGACTGCCACATCTTTCTACCATTTTTGCCGTGCTAGGGATTGAACCCAGATCCCCAGAAAGTGTGGAGCAGTACTCTACCAACTGAGCTAAACCCCAGCCCAATTACAAGAATAGACTGTAATAAAATTGTCAATGCCACTACTCTTGCACTTTGGGACCATTGTCAGGTAAAATAAAAGATACTTAAACACAAGCACTGTGATGCTGTGATAGTTCTTCTGGTAATTACGATGGCTATTGAATGACTAATAGTCAGGCAGCATAAACAGGTTGGTTACATTGGACCAACTGTGTCCTGTGTGAGATGAAGTAGGACAGCATGAACTTTTATCATGCTACCCAGAACTGCATCCAATTTAAAACTTATCAATTATTTATTTCTGGAATTTTCCATTTAATGTTTTTTGGGCTATGGTTTACTACAGGTAACTGAAATGTGGAAAATGAAACTGTGGATAAGGGGAGGACAACTGTCTGGCAGATGTGAAAATTGTTGAAGGGAAAGATGGACCTGGGTTAGTAAGGGAGATTAAGAGGATGCAACATGTTTGATAAAGTTGTTTGTCATATCCCTATTTGATAAGGGACAATAAGACAGATCATGCCTAGAGAAGAGTAGAGAAAACATAAGCATGGAGATGAAGGTGGACAGAAGTGTTTGAGGGAGCCAGGCATGGTGGTATATCCTTGTAATCCCAGAGTACTTGGGAGGCCAAGGTAGGACGATTGAAAACTCGAGGCCAGCCTGTCCTGCATGGTGAGTTCCAGGCCAGCCTGAGTTACACAGTAAAACACTGTCTCAAAAAAGCCACCTCTACCAAACAAAACAAACAAATGGAAAGTGATTGAGAGACCAGGGCTATCTTGTTTGTCTTTTTGTTCATTTGTTTTATTGAGACAAGGTCTGGGTAAGTAGCCGTGGGCTTTGAACTTGTAACTCCTGAGTGATGGGATGGTCATCCTACCTCATGTAAATCCTGAGTGTTGATGTCTTTATGGTATGGTGCACTCCAGCATGGGCACAAGTATTAGTAGGTTCCATAGCTCTCCAACCACTGATGACAGAAAAATGACACTAACGCTTACTACTACCTTTTTAACTGGTCTTAATAAATTAGCACTGCCATTACATTGGGCAGCAGTAGTTCATTATGAAAACAGGAAAGGGCTTGCTGGCAAAGAGAAGAAATAAAAGGTGCATTTTATAATTTGTTGTTGTTGTTAGGTGGCCTTGAGTTGGGTCCGACTCATAGTGACTCTATGCACAATAGAACGAAACATTACCCAACACTGTACCATGCTCGGCACTGTTGTCCGTGCTTCTTTGTTATTCAAAGGGTCTTCGATGGCTGATTGTTTCGGAAGTGGAATGCCAGGTCCTTCTCCCAAACCTATGGCACCTGGTGTTCCCAGGCAGTCTCTCATTCAAGTACTAACCAGGCCCGACCTAGCTTAGCTTCCAAGAGCTGATAGGATTGGACACCACAGTGGTATGGCCGCAGGCATTTTATAATTTAACCACTTATCAATCTTTTTAATCAAGTAAGAATGGCTAGTGTTTTTATATTTGACAACTATTCCAGGATAAAACATAAACACAGACATCTGTTCTCAAGAATCTTCCCAATCAAACATGATAATGAGTTCAATTTGGTTTTGGGAAAAAATTTGGATAAGATTAGTTGAGTAAGTATATGGCAGGTTGGTAGGTAGGTGGGTAGGGGATTGAATGAGATGAAACAAACATTAAAATACACAGTGTATTCATTCAATAGACCTTTTCCTCCCTTCCAGAAACTTCGCCCTTCTTGGTATTGCAGAACCTCCTCCTGCAACACAGCCATGAGTACCTCTTCTTTCTCTGTCTCTGTCTCTGTCTCTGTCTCTGTCTCTGTCTCTCTCTCTCTCTCTCTCTGTCTCTCTCTCTCTCTCACACACACACACACACACACACACATACCCTGATAAGGAAATAAGAGAC
Organism: Pedetes capensis; assembly: GCA_007922755.1. NCBI lineage: Eukaryota > Metazoa > Chordata > Mammalia > Rodentia > Pedetidae > Pedetes > Pedetes capensis. The sequence continues at coordinate 2,898 of VMDO01008665.1, forward strand.
TAATGTCAAGGTCTTGTGCCCTTCTAGTCTATGTCATGCAATTTAATTTTACAAGCATGCACTGGGCAAATGTAGCAAACAGTTGGCTAGGCACCAAGCACCCAAAGCTTAATGAAATACAAGCCTTTGCCCACAAGGATCACAGAGCGCATAAGAAAGATGGGAAGCTGGGCATGGTGGTACACATCTGTAATTCCAGTGACCCAGGAGGCTGAAGCAGGAGGATTGCAAGTTCGAGGTCAGAGGCAGCCTGCATAACTCAGAGACACCCTATCTGAAAACAAACAATAAATGCATTGAGGGAGAGAGAGAGAGAAATGAGTCTGTCCAGGAGTGCAGGTCAATGCAATGACAGGAACAGTAACATTGACTAAGCTTCTGCTGGTTGGGAGAACTGTCCTCAGTGCTAGATTTACATTGTCTCCCTTAAACTGCAGCACTATCTTATGAAGCAGGAGCGACTACTATTCCCATTTCAAAAATTTTATTTATTTATATTTATTACTTTTTTGCAGTACTTAGGGGATGACCCCAGGGCCTCGAGCATACTTTTGCCAGTGCTCTATCACTGAACTGCAGTCCAAACCCCTTACCATTTTTATTTTTTATTTTGAGTCAGTTTCACTAAGTTGCACAGCCTGACTCTGGACTTGAACTTACTATCCTCCTGCCTCTACCTCCTGAGTCGCTGGAATTATGGGTGTGTGCCACCATGCCTGGCGCAATCCCCATTTTAAAAGAGAAAAAACTGGCACTTAGAAAGGGCTAGTCATTTACTCACTGTCAGTGTGGAAGGAGATCCACATTTTGAACCCTGTTCCGTCTGACCTACAGCACTTCAGTATTTCCCTCCTCTGTTTTTCATGATTATGCATGCAAGCAGTTGCTGTAGCCACCAGCCGGTAGGTACCAAAAGGATGCCTCAGAAAACCACAGAGAAGAGGTGACACTTGAACTAGGCCCTGAAGGGTAAGTTGCAGTGTGCAGGGGAAAGGTGATCTCAGTAAAGAGAACAGCCTGGGCAAAGGCATGGCCATCTAGCTTTTGACTAAGAAGTGGTATGAGACAGAAATTGAGCAAATTGCAATAATAAGGCTTTAGCACAGAAAATTTGCTGAACCCCCACAATCCACTCCCTGCGATCCATGACAATTTGTACCACACAGAGTCAACCCAAAATATAACAAAAAATATAAATAATACCAATCCTTGGGAGGTGGAGGCAGGAAGATCTTGAATTTAGGGCCAGGGCTACATAGTAAGACACTGTCTCAAAAAACAAGCAAACAACACACACACATCTACATATACACAGATATATAAACAAATAGTGGGCTGGGATTTAGCTCAGTTGGTAGAGTGTTGCACTGTATTCCCTGAGGACCTGGGTTCAATTCCCAGCACCACAAAAGTGGGAGAAGGACATGGCAATCACTGATGGATCAGCCATTGAAAACCCTATGAAGGTTTCTGAGTCAAAGGTACCCAACAACAACAACAACAATATAAACAAATACATCAAAGATTGAACCATACAACCCTCTGGTATATACAACAGCTATAAACTGTCTTTGACTGTTCTTTAATTATTTCTATGTATATATCCCCCACGTGTCTGTCAGCTTGTTGTGCTGCGGGATCTTGCATGTTGCTGCGATGCTGAAAGCTATGACATGGTACTTCAGATACCAGCAGAACCACCCATAGTGAACATGTTTCAACTGAGCTTCCAGACTAAGATAGACTAGGAAGAAGGGCCCAGCAGCCCACTACTGAAACAATTAATGTTTGAAAACCCTATGAATAGGAGAGAAACACTGTCAAATACAGTCCCAGAAGATGAGGTCCTCAGATTGGAAGGCATTCAGAAGATGGTTGGGGGAGAGTTGCCTCCTCAAAGTAGAGTCAACCTTAATGATGGGAATGGAAGTCTTGGTACTTCCATTTACTGATGTGGCACAACTCAAAATGAGAAGAAACACAGTAGCTGAACAATGGGTTCAAACATTATATATATACTATACACACACACACACACACACACACACACGCATATATATATATATATATATATACACATATATATGTGCATGGCATAGTGTTGGGTAGTGTTTGGTCCGGTTATACATAGGGTTGCTATGAGTCAGAACTGACTTGATGGCACCTAATGGCAACAACATGTATATATCATATCAGTTTGAGTCAACTGTAAACACACTTCTTGGAAATAGTGAATGTAGCTATCATAGTTTATAGCTATCATAGTTTATGCAGGCTGGGGTTTAGCTCAATTGGTAGAGTGCCTGCTCTGCACTCTCTGAGGCCCAGGTTTAATCCCCAGCATTGCAAAAATGGGAGAAAGATATGATAGTCCACTTCAGAAAACAATCAGCCATTGAAAACCCTGTGAAGGTGGCTATGAACTAGAACCTACTCAGTGGCACCCTTCTCAATAACAACACAACAATAGTTTATGCAGTGTGTAATCTTTACAACCGTTCCCACCTTCCCTGATTATGGTTAATGTTATAAGTAGAGAGTAAAAAGTTTTTGCTCCAGTATCTTTCTTGTAGAGTGTGATTCAATAATCTGTTGGCTCCTAAGAAATACAAAGAAACAGCTCAATTCTCAGAAACATTTAAAGCTATCTCATTGTCTTTTAAGTAAACTGCTACTGATTAATTATTAAATAACTCATTGAGAAAACATTATTTGAGGCTGGCAAGATGGCTCACGCCTATAATCCCAGCAACTCAGAAAGCAGAGGCAGGAGGGTCGAAAGTTCAAGACCAGAGGCAGTCTGCATTATGCAGACTCTCTCTGGTCTCAAACTTGCGATCCTCCTGCCTCTGCCTCCCAAGTCACTGGGATTACAGACAGACCCGTGCCACCACCCCCGGCTCTTCCTTTTATTTCCTAGTTGAAATAATACACAGATCTCCCATGGCCTTTTTATGCTTCTCACTTCAGTTAGTAACTATACTCCCCTTTCTTTTATCTACAAACTGATGTTAATAGTGATGTGAGCTGGGTGCAGTGGCGAACACCTGTAATCCCAGCGGCTCGGGAGGCGGAGGCAGGAGGATCACAAGTTCGAGATCAGAGGCAGGCTGTAAAACTTAGCGAGACCATCTCAAAAAGTTAAAAATAAAATAAAATAAAATAAAAGGGCTGTGGGGCGCAGCTCAGTGGTCCAGCACTTGCAAAGCATGCAGGCACGAGGCCCTGGGCTCAACCCCCAGCACTGCAAAACAAAAAAGTGATGTGAATAACCCATATCCTTCAGCAACCAGCTATTTAACCACAAAACACAAAGTAAGAAATGGGAGCAGTTCCTGGTAAGATGAATTTGAGAAATGAGTAAAGTCAGATTCCATCTTGGAGATTTGCAGGCACGCTCACTTATTAAAGGGGTTAAGAAAGAAATTTTCAGCCTTGGATAGTTTATTGTTACCACAACTTATCTGACCATGGAAATATATATATATAATAATATATATATATATATATATATATATATATATATATATATATATATACATAAGCTTTCCAGTACTAACTTTAGGGAAGGTTCTCGACGTAACCTATGGCCATTCTAGTCAGAATCATTTGCAGGGAGCTGGTCCTAGTGAACACCTATAATTCCAACAGCTTAGGAGGCTGAGGCAGGAGGATTGAGAGTTTGAGGTCAGAAGCAACCTGTACAAGTTAGTAATACTATATCTCAAAATAAAAAAGGGACTGGGGGTACAACTCAGGAGTAGAGCACTTGCCTAACATGTGAAGGGCCCTGGTTTCAACTGCCAAGGACTGAAAAAAAAATTCATTGTAGGGACCTTTTCAAAACCTTGCAGAGAGACTTCTGAGAAGTTAACTTTTCAAAGCTGGGCCTGATAGTGCACGTCTGTAATCCCAGCACTTGGGAGGCCGAGGCAAGAGGATCAGAGTAAGTTAGAGCCCAGCCTGTTCTACATAGCAAATTCCAGGCCAGTGGGCTACACAGCAAGACCTTGTCTCAAAATTAAAAAAAAAAAAAAAAAGAAAAGTTACCTTTTCAAACTATTGATGCTTGCTAGATAATAGTTAGTAGGTAGCCAGCAGGACTAATAGCCAGAAAGCAGAAATGGGCAGTGTTGAGTATGGCAATATCCCTAGGAAACTCCAGACTGGTGACAAGACTGAGTTAGGAGTCAAACACCTGAAGTCTGGTCCTGGTGTTCCAAAGGTTCATATGTGATCTTGGGGAAGCCACTTCCTTCCCAGAACCATCTTTGAAGTGGGAGGTTGGAATAGACTGGACAGCATTGCCTATTAGGATACTGGGGAAATGTATGAGGTCACTTTTGCTTGAAAATGATTGGGGTCACTACTGATGGGGTGTGTAGGGACAATGGACACCTAAGTTTGCAGTGTGCAGCACAAGTTTCTCACGTTGAAGCCTGCATGATTTTCGGATGATCCTCTGACCATTCACACAGGTGATCTGAGCCTAGAACCTAATCCAAAACCACCCACAAATGGATTGGTATGCACTGAATTTTCCAGGAAACACAGCTACATTGTGAACCAAGAGAAGCTTAGACTTTATATCCTTAGAACTTTACTGCCATTTCGAAAAATCACATCGCTACTCACGGGTTTTAATTGAATTTCCAGTGTTCCATACCTATATCAGTCTCAACTAGTAGCTGTCAAGTTCATATTGACGCTATGAATGAGTTCAAGGTATCTGGTTGCTTCATTATGTCCTCTAGTGCAATGCTACTTCAAGAGTCAGCTGGCTACAAGATAAGAAATTTGTAGTAGAATGTGCATCAATATCTTTTGTCTTTCATCAGTGAAGTCTTGCTATGAAAACATGTCCACTAAACTCGTGTGCTTAGTGATGCTGTTGGCTTTCATTCTGGAATAAGCTTTTTATCTCATTGTAGATCAGTAAAAAATAATTTTATCTTTATAGCATATTGATATTTTTATAGTTGTGTATGTTGTTGTTGTTAGGTGCCATCAAGTCAGGTCCAACTCCTAGTGAACCTATGCACAACAGAAAGAAACACTCTCTGACACTGTGCCATGCTCAGCACTACTATCAGTGCTTCTCTGCTCTTCTTAGGTTTTTTAGTGGTGGATTGTTTTGGGAGTTGGTTGCCATGTCCTTCTCCCTAGCCTGTAACACCAGTATTCCCAAGAGGTCTCCCAAATAACCAAACCAACCCTGCTTGGCTTCTGAGATCAGGTGGAATCAGATGCAAACAGGCTTTATTATCAATGTGTTTCTTTTCAGAAACGGAAAGAGGAGATGACAAATATTTGTTATAAAAAGAGAAAATTGGGACCAACAGGTTTGATGATCACTGGATCAAATAGCTACCAAGAACAAGGGCAGGGGAGGGCTGGGTGAGGGGCTTTAGTTTGCCCATAGCATCATGGGCTACCCTACCTAGTTCTCTGAGAAGGACAATTGAGAAATCTAATCTTGCCTATAGGGAGTGCTCTTCAATGGCCGCTCTGAGGCATCTTTTAGCCAGGACCCAGTCCACAAGCCCCACCCATATAGAAAGGCTGCGAAGCTCTGCTATTGAAGTCTTTTTCAAAAATATTTTTTCAGCTTATTTTTGTATCTTTTAAGCTTTGTGGCTCAGTAATTTGACCCATCTGTGTAGCTGTCCAAGTCACAGAAAGAATTGGATGCTGCTGTATCAAGGAAGCACTCCAACGCCTTCCCTATCCTCAAAACAAGGATAATTACTTCCTTCATTGCTCTGTCTCCAAAATAGGTCCTAGATGATAAGAGGAAGTTTTCTTTGCTCTACAGAGTCAATAGGATTCAGTCTACCAAGGGTTAATGCTGGCTTCCATTCTCTGGTGGGGAGCAGGCTGGATGGGGCTCCTCCTGCCATGGGTACAGATGCTGCCATGCTTTGTTGATTACAATCTCCCACACCCAGGAGGCTCTGACTAGGTTTGACATAATCAGCTCACAGCCTCTGCCTTCGCTCTTTCACAAACAGGCCATTTTCACATCTTTTTCATGGAATCCGACAAGCGGAAAAATAATTAATGTTACCTCAGCCCAACAATGACCCTGGCTCTGATTCAAAAAGAAGCCATGTTTCATAAACTGCCCCTTAATTGAGGGCTGGGGGCAGACCCCACATACTCCTGTATCGGTTCTGCCTCCCTGGCCAAGGATGATTAAGGCTTTCCTAAGATTGAGGACCCATGGTCACTGAGTACTTACCCAGTTTCAGGTTCAAAGAGCTTCTGTGAAGGAATTCTGTTTATGTGGCATGCCCAGACCTGTTGTGCCTGTCAGAGAATTCAAGATGGTACTGTCGGCTGTTCCCGTTTTATTGGTAGTAATTTCTTCTTTGTGGAAGACACAAAATTAGAACCCATAACTATTTTTCAACTTTTTAAAATTTCTTTTGAAAAAGAAAATGGATTTTTATTGATTACAGAAGTCTACATGATCATTTACATGACTGTTGTGAATCTAAAATGATGCAGGCACTTTGGAAAATGATCACACTGTTAAACATAGACTTACCATTTGACCTAGCAATTCTACTTCTGGGTATTATACCCAAAGAAAATGAAAACATGTCTGCACAAAAACTTATACACGAATGTTCATAGCAGCATTATTCATAAAAGTAAAAAAGTGGAAAAACAATCCAAATGTTTATCAACAGATGGATGAATAAATAAAATGTGGTCTATCCATGAAATGAGATTTTTTTTTTCATAAAATGGAATGGAATCTGGTTATGGTGGCATATGCTTGTAATCTAGCATTTGAGAGGCTGAGGCAGGAGGATTTCAAATTCCATAAGTTCCAGGTTAGCCTGGGCTATGTAGCAAAACCTTGTCTCAAAAAACTAATCCCCCCCAAAAAAGGGAAAAAAAGAAAAGAAAGAGACAAATCAAAAGAAAAGAATGGACTATATAAACTGAATGAACTTTAAAAAAACAGTACACCAAGAAAGCAGTTACACACACACACACACACACACACACACACACACACACACACACACGATGTATTATTTATATAAAATATCAATTATGGGTATATATAAAGAGAAAGCAGATTAGTGGTTGCTTGCAGCTAAGAAGAATGGAAGATTGGAAAGGTGAATAGGTAAGGGTATGTGGCCTCTTTTTGAGATGAAAATATTCTAAAATTGATTGTGGTCTTGGTTGCACAAATACATAGATATATATTAAAAACTATTAAATTGTATCCTAAAAAAAAAAGTCAGGAAACTGGGTGTGGTGGCACATACCTGTAATCCCAGACCTCAGTAGGCTGAGTCAGGAGGATCTCAAATTTGAAGCAAGCCAACCTGGGCCAGACAGACCCTGCCAAAAAACATAAAACAACAAATAAACAACAACAACAACAAAACAGAAAAAAAGATACATCATTACACCTACCTTAACAGTGATTGTCAGACTGTAAATTAAGGACTCTGGACATTCCCAGGATCTTTTTGGACCATCTGTGAGTCCCTGCCTTTTCAACTAAATATCTATGTCAGGCTGGATTTTTCTTTATATAATTCAGCAATACAATGTAGTACAGAGGATTAAATGAAAAAGTAGATATGAGAATTCAGCTACAAAGAAAATGTACAAAAATGCAAAAAGAAAAAATTAAATCTACAAGGTCACTGCAGGAAATTTGGAAAATATGGAAAACTAGAAAAAAAGATAGTAAATGTCTTCTGTGGTCTGATCAATCATAGAGAACTGCCGCTAGCATTCAGGCACACTTCCATTTGGTCCTTTTTCTGGCCACTTGAGTCTCATGTCTGGTGACCTGATAAATCTCACACCAATTTTGTTGAGCAAATTTGTTCCATCTTTGTCTTTCCTTGGTTCTCTTAAAGCAAAATGGTCAATATCTACCTGGCTAGGAGGTGGTAGGATTCTGGTTTTAACTGCCTCAAGACCATGTTTACTTGCTGATTACAAAAGTAGCACATGATCTGTATGAAAAAAATTATCTGTGCATATGTGTATCATGAATACATAAAGGCTGATCTGGGATATAGGACCAAGGTGACAAGTGAAAACACTTCCTGAACTCTCCAACTCCCAATCCTTTAAAACAACAGAAATGTGGCTTAAATAGAGAATAAGCCAAGAGTGGTGGCACACGCCTGTAATCCCAGCACTCAGGAGGCTAAGGCAGAAGGACCAAAGTGAGTTCAAGGCCAGCCTGAGCTATTCAGTGAGACTTTGTTTCAAAGAAAAAAGAAAAAAGAAGGAAGGGGAGGAGGAAGGGGAGTAAGAGGAGGAGGAGGAGGAGCAGGAGAAAAGAAAAAAAAGAGAAAAAATAATACAAGGAATAAGTTTATAATAGCAAACATGAACAGATACTTCTAGTATATCAGAATTCATAGAGAATTCCTAGAAAACCAAATGTAGGAAGGATACAGATGAACAGAAAGATAAACTTGAAATACACTCTGCCAAAAACAGAAAGTGAAGAAAAAACAAATACAAGAAACCACTAAGCTGGAAGTGGCGGCGCATGCCTATAATCCTAGCAATTTGGGAGGCAGAGGAAGGAGATCACAAGTTCAAGGCCAGAAGCAGCCTGGGTAATTTAGCAAGACCCTGTCACAAAGTAAAAATGGGATGTGGGGTGTGGCTCAAGGATAGAGTGGTTGCAAGAAGCATGTGTGAGGGTTTGAGTTCAACCCTAGAGTACCACAAAAAAAATAAATAAATAAATAAATAAAACACCATACACTAAACTCCATGTGAAATGATAGACTTACAGTTTCTTATCTGTAATTCCTAAATCCCAATGGCTCTCAAAACAGAAAGTTTTTTTCCCTTAAAAAGTATTCAGCATGAATACATTTGTAGCAAAATCTGACCAGAGCCCTACGTGGTGGTGCAGGCCTGTAATCCCACCAACTCATGAGGCAAGATGGTGAGATCGAGGCCAGAGGCAGCCTGAGTAATTTAGTGAGATCATGACTCAAAATAAAAAATAAAAAAGGGGATGGCATGCAGCCCAGTGGTGGAGCACTTGCAAAGTGTGTGCAAGGCCCAGGTCCAACCCCTAAGTACTGCGAAAAGAAATAAATATATAAATAAATAAAGTAAAACAAAATTTGACTAGAGCTGATGTGAAGCTATTTGTGGACTTTATTTATCTTGGTGTGAATATTCATTTATTTCTTTGCAAGAAAAAAAAGCATATTTGATTATGGGGTGCTAACCCAGATCTACCTGCAGCCGTAGCCCTAAGCAGGGTTGGGCCTGGTTAGTACTCGGATGGGAGACCACCTGGGAACACCAGGTGCTGTAGGCTTGGGAGATGGACTCAGCAACCCACTCCCAAAAATCAATCTGCCATTCAAAACCCTTTGAACAGCAGAGAAGCACTGACAATAGTATTTTGCCTATTGTATGTAGGGTCACTATGAGTCGGATATCAAGTCGACGGCACCTAACAACAACAACAACAACAACAACCCAGACCTACCAGCAGTGTTACAGAATATTCAGTAAATGAAATGAACTGCCTTTCTAAAAAAAAAAAAAATTATATTCCAGAACATGACTGGTTTTTAGGGATTTGGATGAAGAATGTGGATTTGTAGTGATAATAGAAATAGCTGAAATAAAGTTAGAATTCAGCTTCTATGAACAGATGAATAAATAAATAAGTTGGGGTATATTCAAATGAATTAAAATAAAATTAAAGGTACACAGATTGGGAAGAAAGAAATTAATTCTATTTGCAAAGGACTTGGTTGTCTAGAAAATCCCAAGAAATCTATCAAAAAAGAAAAATGTTTAGAATTAGCGAGTTTAACAGCTTCTCAGGATTCAAAGTCAACATATAAAAAACAGCCAAATGATTGATAGCAATGAACAATTCAAAGTAGAGATTAAAATCACATTACTATTTATAATTGCTCCAAAAAATGAGGAAATACTGGATATAAAGCTAACAAAACAATTGGGTATTATAGCACATGTTTATAATCCCAGTGATCTGGGAGGCTGAGGCAAAAGGGCCAAGAGTTCAAAGCCAGAGGCAACCTGCTTAATTCACCAAGACCCTGTTTCAAAGTCAAAAAATATAAAAAAGGGGCTGGGGTTACAGCTCATTGGTAGAGGACTTGCCTAGCATGAGAGAGACCCTGGGTTCAATCCCAGTACTGAAAAACATAACAAAACAAAACACAGTATGTACAGGAACTATATGCTAAAATGACAAAATGCTGATGAAAAAAGTAAAACATCAAAAACAAACAAAATAATCCTACCTAAATAAATGAAGAGGCATACCAGTTTCATTAATTTTTGATGATTCAACATAGTGAAATCATCAATTACCCCCAAAATGATCTATCAAAGTCCATGTAAGATTCTTTGTTGATATGTACAAGCTAATTCTGAAATTTATACAGAAGGACTAAGGAACTAGAATAGCCAGAACAAGTTTGAGAAAGAATAAAGTGGGAGGAATCATGCAACCTGATTTTGCAAGTTAAGTCTCTTTCTCCCTGTTTTTGTCTCTGTTTCCCTCTCTTCTCTCTTTCTCTTTCTTTCTCTCTTGGTACTTGGGGGTTGAACCCAGGGCCTCATGCATACTTCTTTCAAATGCTCTACCCTTAAGCCACCCCCTAGCCCATTTTTTACTTTGTGTTTTAAGTCAGGGTCTCACTAAGTTGGGCCAGCTGCCTCTGGCCTCAAACCTGTGATCCTCTTGCCTCTGCCTCTCAAGTCTCTGAGATTATATGTGTGTACCATCACACTTGGCTTGGTTAAGTATCTCTTATTTGGAATGTTTAGGATCAGACGTCTTTTAAATTTTAATTTTTTTTTCTGATTTTTTTCAAATTTTTGAATATTTGCATATACATAATGAGGTATCTTGGGCTGGGATTTAGCTCAGTTGGTAGAACACCGATCTACAGTCTCTGAGCTCCCAAGTTTGATTCTCAGCACCACAGAAATGGGAGAAAGACGTGGCAATCCACTCTTGAGGCAATCCCGAAACAATCAGCCATTGAAAACCCTATGAGAGTCACTGAGTCAGACATGACTCGACGGCACCTAACAACCAACCAACAATGACATATCTTAGGAATGGGACCCAAGTCCAAACATGATATTCATTATGTTTCATAACCATCTTATGTATATGGCCCAAAAGTAATTTTATAAAATATTTTTACTGTGCCTGCACTTCTTTTTTCAGTATTAGGGGTGGAACTCAGGGCTTTGTGGATGGTAGGTAAGTGCTCTACCACTGAGCTGCAGCCTCAGCTTCCCATCTTTTTTTTTTTTTTTTTTAATTTGAGGTAAGTTCTCACTAAATTGCTCAGTTACTTCTGGCCTCAAACTCTCAATCTTCCTGCTTCAGCGTCCCAAATTGCTGGGGTTACACAGCACACACCTGTTTTGACTGTGACCCATCACATGAGACCAGGTGTGGAATTTTCCACTTGTGTCATGTTAACACTCCAAAAGTTTCGGATCCTTGGATTAGGGATGCTCAATCTATGTACAGCTACAATAATCAGGACAGTGCGGCATTAGCAGAAGAGAAAGATGCTTCTGATCAGTGGACCAGAACAGAGTCCAGAAAAAATCCCACACAAGGTTTCACCAACAGACTTCAGACAAACGTGCAAAAGTGACTGGATGGAGAAAAGGCAATCTTTATAATAAATGTTATTGAAGCAATTGAATATTCATAGGCAAAGGAAGGAACTCAATTTAAACCACATACTTTATACAAATATTAACTCACAATGGATCATAGACCTAAATGCCAAAGGTAAAACTATTAAACTTTTAGCAGAAAACAGAATTAAAATCTTCAAAACCTAGGATTAGGTGACGAGCTCTCAGACATGGAAACAAAGGCATGATCCACAAGAGAAAAAGAGATTAATAAATTAATCTTAGCCAGGCGTGGTGGCGCACGCCTGTAATCCCAGCGGCTAGGGAGGCGGAGGCGGGAGGATCGCAAGTTCAAGACCAGAGGCAGTCTGCGTAACTTAGTGAGACCCTGTCTCAAAAAGTAAAAAAATTGGGCTGAGGTGCAGCTCAGTGGTCCAGCACTTGCAGAGCATGCAGGCACGAGGCCCTGGGTTCAACCCCCAGTACTGCAAAAAAAAAAAAAAAAAAAAAAAAAAAATTAATCTTCATCAAAATTAAAAACTTTTCTCTGTGGAAAGATCCTGTTAACAGAATGAAATGACAAACTACAGACTGATAAAATGTCTACTAATGACATATCCAACAAAAAACTGGTACCCACAATGTATAAAGTTGAAAAGTATGCAAGAAAATCCAATCAGAAAACAAGCGAATGCTTGAAAAAGACACTTTACTAGGAGGCACACATAGATGATAAATAATCATACAAGAAGATGCTTAATATCATTAGCTTTTAGGGACATGCAGATTAAACCTACAACAGGACAGTACCTATCAGAATGGTTAAATAATACTGGGTTAGCCAGATACCTATAATCCCAGCACTTGGAAGGCTGAGGCAGGAGGATCAATGTGAGTTCAAGGGCAGCCAGGTCTGCATAGCAAGTTCCAGGACAGCCTGGGCTATCCAGCGAGACCCTGGGTAAATAAATAAATAAATAAATAAATAAATAAATAAATAAATAGAAAAAAAATACTGGGCTAGGAATGTAGGCCAAATACAGAGCACTTGCCCAGCTTTTATGAGGCCTTGGGTTCCAGACCAAAGACAGCAACAACAGTAACAGAAAACACAATAATAAAAAACAAACCAAAACAGCACCAAAAAGCACCATTAATGAAGAAAAAAAATTTTTTATTTGAAACAGAGTTTTGGTATGTAGCTCAGGCTGACCTCAAACTCTGGATCCTCCTGCCTCAGCCTCCTGAGTGCTGGGATTACAGGTGTGCACCACTCTGCCTGCCAGTTATCAGTCTTCTGAGGATCAGTTATATCATCAACTGCTGACGACACCTGGCAGGGGTAGGGTACTGTGAATCATCTCCACTGACGGCACATGTGTCACCAATATATGCTGCTGTTTCCCCTTCAGCTGGGATGGTTAGTCGGGGATCAGGAGTAGAAGAGGGAGTGGCTCCTCTTCCTGTCATCCCTGGTGACCCACAGCCCCCTTGTGCTCCCCACCTCCACAACATTGGGCTCTGCTAGTCTAGAGGTCTCAATACCCAAGGGGGTCACTTCCACAGGGGATGCAGCAGGAGGCGGAAGTTGAGGCTCACCTGGCCATGTTGGAGCCTCACTGCAGCCAGTCATCAGGCAGAGAGGCCACAGCACTGTGACTGATCCCGACTCTGAGAGGGACTCGGGCCACAACTACACCATGGAGGCAAGACGGTGATGTCTGGAAGGCAGGGGCTTCCCTAGAGTGCCTCTCAGGACTCCTCTATGCCCTATAAAATCTAATGGAAAACTACAGCAGCCAGTTCAGGCAGGATTGCTAATTGCCCAGGCCCTTCACATAACTCTACCAGGCAAGGAACTTGGGCCATCCAAGATTCTTACCAAGAGCAGATAGAGTATGGAAGGGGCTGTGGATAGATATGCATATGACCTGGGACAGGAATGATCCTTTCAGGAAGAATTTTTTTTGAAGTCAAAAGAAATTATACAGTTATTTATTATTATGTTTTTATATTAATACAAATATATTGAGCAATATTATATATGATGTAGGCATTTTAAAAAATCAATCTTGAAGTTTGGTGGTAGAATGATTGTCAGAAAGAAAACTAGAAATAAATGTAAAAGAAATTTATTCAAACTAAATAAAAATAAACATACCTGAATATAAAGCCATTTTTCTGTAGTCTGTATTCAGTCATTTCATTTCCATGGCAGTTGCTAATGGCTAAAACTACTGGGACATATAATCCCACCTGAATGTACTGTTGGGGAAAACTGGGGTTTAGCTCAGTTGGTAGAGTGCTGCTCTGCACTCTTTGAGGTTTTGGGTTTGATCCCCAGCACTGCAAAAATAGGAGAAGGACCTGGCAGCCCACTGCCAAAACAATCTGCCATTGAAAACCCTATGAACAGCAGAGAAGAACTTGCATAGTGCTGCACTTGGCACAGTGTTGGGGAGTGTTTCATTCTGTTGTATATAGGGTTGCTATGAATAGGACCTAACTTAGTGGAATCTGAATACAATAACAACACAAAAATAAACATATTTCATACATTCATACAAGTAAAATACAATGATAAAATAATAAATTTGACTTATATAAGACTTTCATAAAGGAGTTAATAAACTGTTGTAGAAAGCACAGCAAAATAAGAATATGCTGAGCATGTTCACATAGCACCACAATACAATTTTAGGTTATGACATAATTGGTGGTAATACCATCATTCTAATATTTGTTTGCAATAAAAAGGCTTAAAGGGCTGTATTATAGCTATATTTAAGAGAAAATGTCCCGTCAGTATTTGTACAAACTACATTGGGGGTATATTGTCCTGTTAGTCTCAAAAGGGTTAAGAGAGCTGGAGAAGATCTGGAGGGAATTGAACCAGCTGCAGCCCCATCTGCCAAGTTCTTCTGGACAAATCAAACAATGAGACCCATTAGGATAGTGGTTCCCAGATTCTGACATGGATCCAAATCACTTGGGAGCAGTCTGTAAAAAATGCTGGAACTTGAGGCCTCCCTTAGACTTCCTGAATCAGACCTTCCATGTGAGTGCAGGACATCTCACAGTAAGTTGTCAGATGATTCAGATACACAGCTATATCTAATCCCATTGTGTTGCAAGACAGGTACATAGACACATTCCCATATGGTCACACTCTTCTTGCCCAATGTAATTATTAATTTTACATTCTAAATTAGTGGTGCCCCCTAAAATGTAACTTCATAGATAATAGTATAAACAGTGCTCCCAAAACATTGGAGCGCATAAGTTCCCCAATTCAGTCTTCAAAAAGTTTGCTTCAATTAGTAAAACAGAAAAGTACATAGTTGAAGAAAATTAAATAGAGGCCAGATGCAGTGGCACATGCCTGGACTCCCAGTGACCAGGGAGGTAGAGGCAGGAGGATCAAATTTGAGATTTGAGGCAGATTTGAGGCAGGAGGCAGCCTATGTAATTTACCACTAAGACCCTGTCTCAAAATAAAAATAATAAAAAATGTTTTGGGGGTGCAACCCACTGTTAGAGCATTTGCAAACTATGTATGAGGCCCTGGGTTCAACTCCCAGTACTGCCTCCCAAAAAAGAAAAAAAAGAAAAAGAAAAAGAAGTGCCGGGCACGGTGGTGCACGCTTGTAATCCCAGCAGCTTGGGAGGCAGAGGCAGGAGGATCACAAGTTCGAGACCAGAGGCAGTCTGTGTAATTTAGCAAGACCCTATCTCAAAAAGTAAAAAAATGGGCTGAGGGTACAGTTCAGTGGTCCAGCACATGCAGAACATGCAGGCGCAAGGCCTTGGGTTCAACCCCCAGAACCACAAAAAAAAAAAAAAAAAAAAAGAAAGAAAGAAAAAGAAATGATGATTCCCACTAGTAATGATATTCCTCTATCTTGTTTATCTGAGGATAAGGCCAAAGATATTGAGGTTTTCTTTGGCGATTAAATTGCCTCTTTTCTTAGGTAAGACTTGCTTATCTCAAGAGAGAGCCTCTTCTTCCTCAGGGTGGGGAGATCTCTGCTATAGATGTGTAGATTGAGATGGATTAAAACAGACATGTGAGGAAACCCATTCTGTATGCACAATCAGCTGCTCCAAGTGTGCTGCTGTCATGATACTGTCTCCTAGCAAGGCCCGTGAGGACGAGACCATGTCCCCGGAGGCAAGAGGCTGGGGCTGTCTTGGAGGGTAGAGTCATTTCTGGAATCCACAGGTTGGTGTAAGCTGTGTCCTCCTGTGGAAAGGTATCACTATTCCCAGTCCCTGGGCTAGGTTTGTCCAGGTGTTTCTTCCAGTAGTAATGAATTTGTGTTTATTCATCAACAATTCTTTTATTGGTCTTTTTGTTATTTTTTAAAATTTATTTCCTTTTTTTTTCCTTCTGTACTTGGGGGTTGAACCCAGTTCTTTGTGCATACTTTTGCAACTGCTCTACCATCGGGCTGCACCCCTAGCCTGTTTTTTAGTTTTTAGAGTCAGGGTCTCACTAAGTTACCAGGCTGCCTCTGGCCTCCAACTCACTATCCTCCTGAATCCACTTACCAAATCATTGGGATCATAGGGCTGCGCCAGCATGCCCAGCAGTATTAACCTTTTAAATAGGCAAGTCTTATTAGGGCTTCAAAGAGCAACTTTCCAACTGGATGAATTTTCACCTGCCAAGACCTTCCACTGTGTCTCTCACTTGTACCTGCTTCCCTCATTATGGAAAGCTTCCATCTTTTAGTAGAAATTGACCACACTACTGACCTTTCCCCCAGGGTCTGGCACTCCACCCTCCATGGTGAGTAACTGCTTGCTTATAATTTCTTCAACCCTATTCACATGGTGGTTGTTGTTGTTAGGTGCTATCCACTTGTGTCCAACTCATAGTGACCCTTATAGGGTTTTCAGTGGCTGATTGTTTCGGGATTGCCTCAGGAGTGCATTGCCACATCCTTCTCCCATTTTTGCAGTGCTGGGAATCAGACTCAGGACCACAGAGACTGCAGAGCAGCGCTCTACCAACTGAGTAAAATCCCAGCCCATTCACATAGTAGTAGCTGGTAAATTAATAACAAAATAATACATAGACTACTATGATTCTTATAGCATTAACGTTAATCCTTATAGAACCTTATAGATGAGTTGAATTGTTTCCATTTTAAAGAAAAGAAAACCGAAAACAAGGGGCTGCAAAGTTTAAAGGCAGGAGAGACAGGGTTAGAATGGAGGACACTGTGCTCCCAAACCCACATTTGTCTGAGTGTTCCAGGGAGACTTTATGGTTTGTTGCAATCCCCCCACCAACTGCTCTCTACCCCAACCAGCATACTGTCTCTGAATCAGGTACCCCTGGAAAATATACTCTTAAGGCATTATTTCCAAAATATAGATAAAGATAAGACTTTATCCGTAGACCAAATTAGACATACAGGTTCTGGGGTCCCCTCCTGGACCACTGAATATACTTCTTCAGCTCAGAGGCCAGGAAAACTGCACTTTTCACAGGGTCCCCGTTTGGGAACCAGCTGTTCCCAATGGAAGGAGCTCCTTATCAGTGAGATTTCTACCAGCTGGAGAGTTGGGTGAAGTAAATTATTGAGGAGGGGCGGAGGAGTCCTTAGGAATCTCAACAATCCTAGCAGATACGATCCTCCCTCCACCCACTGGGCAGGAAACACTGTGGACTAAGGCAGGAAAGTGAGAGCAAAGGGCGCAAGTTTCCCACCCTGAGGCTCCATCTCTCCTTAAGTTCTGCACATGAGTAAATGATGATTTTTGAATGAGAATGATGAAGTCAAGCTAGCTGAGGTTGCACCCTATCTCCCCCAATTTCCAAGCTTGATAAACTTGGACAAGTTACCTCATTTCTCTGTGCCTGGGTTTGCCATTTATAAAATGGGGATAATTGTTAACTACCACCTAAAGATGTCAGAATTTAAAAACATTGTGCTTAAAATAGTTCCCAACACATAGCAAGAATTCAGCAAACATTATTATGATGTTACATAATAATATCAAATAATAATAATAAAGCTCAGGTCTATATAATGGATATATTACAAAAAATGAGCTTCAAACATAAACTAGGCTTTTTAGCACTTGTGTCAAGTGCTTTGCATATAATTTTTTAAAAAAATTTTATTTGGAATAAATTTATAGACTCACAGAGTCCATAAATATTTATATGTTTAGATGAAACTTCCCAGATGAATAAACTGAAGATGATGAGGCTGGCAACTTGTCTGAAGACAGACAAACTCAAGGTCTTTAACTAGAAAGAAAAGCTGCCCTTTAGTTTTGGAGGTGAGAGAGATAGCAGACAGGGAAGGGATAATCAGTTAAAAAAAAAAAAAGGCCCCCTCCTGTTTTATTGAGGTATGATTGACAAATAAAAAGGGTAATATATTGCAAGTATACAATGTGATGCTTTGAAATGTGTACACATTGTAAATCATCTCTCCCAAGATAATTTATCTATTACCTCATTATTTGTTCGTCTTTTTTTTTTAAAGATGAGATTATGTAAGATCTACTCTCTCAGCAAATTTAAGTATACCATACATTATGATTAACTATTGTCATAATGCTGTAAATTAGGTCTTAGAACTTCTTCATGGTATAATTAAATCTATATCCTTTGATGGTGTAGCTCAGTGGTAGAGTGTTCACCTCATATGCTCAAGACCCTGGGTTCAATCCCCAGCATGTGCCCCCCACAAAGGAGCT
>VMDO01008665.1:21381-82491 GCA_007922755.1 Pedetes capensis
CTTCTTCTTCTTCTTCTTCTTCTTCTTCTTCTTCTTCTTCTTCTTCTTCTTCTTCTGACAGATCTTATTATGTAGCCCAGAATGGCCTTGAACTCAAGATTCTCCTATTGCAAATGTATTTTTGGTTACAAAACCCTTCACCTTGGTTGGGCATGGTTGTACACACCTGTAATCTCAGCATTGGGGAGGCAGAGGCAAGAGGATCACAAAATCAAAGTCAGTACCAGCTTCATAGTAAGACCCTGTCTCAAAAAAGAAAAAAAAGAGAGAAAAAAAAGCTTCACCTTTTCAGAAATGGCTATATATTTTATCATATTCAATTCCTAAAAATAGTTCTATGAGTAGTAGGACAGATAGTGCATTATTCCAACTTGACATATGAGGAAAATGATATCTAAACAATTTCTCTAAGGTCACATGGCAGATTTAGATACACTACTTTAAAAAATGTCCAGAAAAGCTCGGCAACATGATGTATGCCTGTAGTCCTAGCTGCTGGGGAGGCTAAGGCAGGAAGATCATGAGTTCAAGGCCAGAGGCAGCCTGTACAATTTAGTAAGACCCTATCTAAAAAATATAAATTAAAAAAGAGGCTAGAGGTGTGGCTCAGGGGTTGAGTATTTACCTAGGATGTATGTGTGAGGCCCCAGGTTCAACCCGTAGTACAGTAAAAAAAAAAAAAAAAAAGTCCAGAAAAATAGCTACATAAATAAGTACTGAGTCTGTTTTTTTCATTCTATAATCTCAATGCCACAAGTAAATAAATAAACAATCACACCAAACAAAATGAACACTTAGTGGGGAACATAGAACCTCAGGTGTGGATGTGTGGAAACACCCGTTTCCTTCTAAACGCCTCTGAAATGATGGAAGTCTTAGAAGAGGACAAAAGACATCAACGAACACATGTTCTCAGCCTGGAAGGTATAGACAGGGACGAGAGACCAGAGCAATTGTGCTGGGCTTTCAAGTTGCCCAAATACCTCCAAAGAAGCCCTCATACTGGAAATCATAAAAGTGAATTTAACTCCCTCATTAAAACCTGTGGACCAAATTGGATTTACTGTTTGAGTACAGGAAACTTTACCAAGATTATGGAAACAGAAAAGAATTCGAGATTAACACATACTGTACATTTCAGTACAGGTGGCAGGACAATTAGAAATCTAGTTAAGCTATGGAAAATCTTCGTAAATCTTGGAGGGATTTAGGCCTTGGTGTGCTTTGGTGTAACCCATCATCAGATGCATGTTGCATTCAGTCTCTGGGCATCCAGACTCCCCAGGTGCGGGGGAGATGAGGTAAAGGGGGAGAATAAAGAAACGATTTTTCTCTGATCCACCTTTTGTGTGGAGCAAACAATTAGGTGGCCCTGGTGCCTGCAAGAGGAACTGAGTGAGTCTTTGTATGCTGCCTCACATTTATGTTTTTAAAGTTTCACATTTTCCTTTTAAAAGGCATTAATAATGTTTTCATTAAAAAAAAAAAAAAAAAAAAAAAAAACAGCTAAGGAAAGGAAAAAAAAGTCAAAGAAAGACTTTGGTTGACCATGGCAATACTAGCCATCTCATTGGCATTTTCTTTAAAATAAAATTTAATAATTTTTTTAAATCAGCCAAGCATTGAGCAAATATCTGGCTACTTGTAAAGCCCATTCCACTTCAACTACACAAGGCAAAAGCTGTATTTTCTTTATGATTTCTACACAGCTTCAGCATACTTTTTCTGTCAAGGGCCAGAGAGTAAGCATTTTAAGCTTGGCGGCTACATGATCTCTGTGTCAGCGCCTCTGCTGTGCAGCTGTGGTGTCAAAGCAACTGTGGACACTAAGCACATGAATGGGAGAGGCTGTGTTCTGAAAAAACTTTCTTTATAGATACTGAAAATTTGGGATTTCGTGTCTTTTTTATGTGTCATGAAAGGCTTTTCTGATTTCTTCCAATAATTAGGCAATGTGAAAACTACTCTTTGATTGGAGGGCACAGGTCCTGTGGTGACTCCTGATATAGAGCAACTTACTCTGTCTTCTCAGAACCCTTCTGCTGAGGTCTCATTAGGCTGCAGAAGATGAGGGCCCACCCCTGAGCCTGGGGGTGGAAGGGGTCTTTTTCTGAACTTGAGGGGCCCAGAGCCTTTCTTCCTGGTCCTATGGTCCCCTGTGCCACTCATTGGGCTCTAATGGTGAGTTGCCTCCTTTCAGCATCACTTGAAGAATTTGGTAGGATTCCTCTGCTCCCAGGCAATGATAAACCAGAACCAAACACACACTTGAGTCTCTTATAAAGAAGCTTTAAGACCCCGGTGTTGATCTGGCTTCTGAATAGCAGGTATTTCTGCAGGTCATGAGATGCTGTAGGCTGAATGCCACCACCTGCATTTTGCAGATGGTGAGGATACATTTGTCTGGAAACAGCTTGGAAAGGCTAGGTCAGGCTGAGTAAAGTTGCTTCCTCTTGACCAAGAGGAAAGAGGGAAGAAAGCCCCTAGACCTCTTTATCAGAGACTTCACGTGGCTAGAATGAAAGACTGCTGTACTGCTGTACGGTCCTGTTTAGTAGATTTTTATCTCTGTAGTCTCCCAAAGTAGAGGCCAGAAAACACATATTGAATGTCAGAGAATGGCGTTTCCTGCAGCAGAGCTTTACAAATATTTTGAAATTACAACCAAACACAGGATTTTGCCCAGTGCTTTATAGCAGAAATCTTCCCAGGCTTGTGGGTGAATACCAATCCTGCAGGCACCCCTTAAGCTGAGAGGTGAAGCTAGGAAAGGAAGAGGTGTTTGTCTTGTCTGTGGGTGGTACCACCAGTGAGACAGAGGCTTGGGATGAGGAGGGAATGAAACAGCCCTCACTAAGGTCACACTATCTCACATCCAGATCCAGAGAAGGGCAAATAAAAAAGCAAGACCCAGAAAGCAATCATGATAAGGCTGCCTGACCAATGAGAATTCAGATTTCCTGGAAGATGTTTCCAGAATGACAAGTCCAAATTTCTGTGCCTTGGGGTGGAGCTCATCTGCACCCATCTGCAGCCCTCTCTATCTGCAGGCTGTGACACTTGTGCCTCAGGCCCAGATCAAAAGAAGGCGTAGGCAGGGAGAAGAAAGGTCAGTATGGGGCCTGGATGGTTTAGGGCAAACTGGAGTACAGAGCCAAGGATGAACCTTACAGAGAAGCAGCCAAATCCAGGCACAGGTGCTGGTCTGCACAGTCGAGCCATGCTCTGCATGGCTTTGCCAGGAGTTAGTGGGGTTTGCTTGGTTGGCTTTTGCCTTGTTCCAGAAGTAGGAAAAGTTTAGCACCTCAAAAGCAAGCCAAATTGTGCAGTGCTTTTGCCTTGTGAAAGCCTGGTATGCAATCAGATGTAGGAATTCATTTTTCCGACAGTAGGCAATTATCAACAGTGAGCAGGTTAGGTGCCGTCGAGTCTGTATCCTGACTCATAGAGACCCTCATAGGGTTTTCAATGGCTGACTGTTTTGGGATTGCCTTGGGAGTGGATTGCCAGGTCCTTTTCCCATTTTTGCGGTGCTGAGAATTGAACTCGGGACCTCAGAGACTGCAGCACAGCGCTCTACCAACTGAGCTAAATCCCAGGAAGGGCAAAAGGCCAGAGGGAAAGGGGTCCTTTCTCCCTTGGGGACTGAAGAAACTGAATTCAGAAGCTGAGATATTTCAGCCTAAGATGCTTTCCTATGGAGTTATCAGGATGCAAAGATGAGGCCCTGTGAGATCGTAAATTAACATTGTGCATGTGTAGAAGTCGCAACTGTGGTGCGAGAGTTCAAGAAAGATTTGCAACCATTGTGTGACAGCTACATTAGGACCAAGAAGCAGAGGGGAAGACAAAAAAAGAAGAAGAAAATACAGTCTCTATAGTAAATGTAAAAAATGAAGCAAAACAAAACAACAAAGAAGAAAAATAACTTAATTTTGACAGAAATTAGATCAGATATATCTATTGGGACAGTAAACATCCCAATAGATAAATTCAACCATGAAAAAGAAATATTTTCAGAATGACTCAAACACAAAATTCCACAATATGCTATGTAAAAT
The DNA here is from genome assembly GCA_007922755.1 of Pedetes capensis. Taxonomy (NCBI): domain Eukaryota; kingdom Metazoa; phylum Chordata; class Mammalia; order Rodentia; family Pedetidae; genus Pedetes; species Pedetes capensis. Next base: position 25,443 of record VMDO01008665.1, read on the forward strand.
GTGTGTGTGTGTTGCAGCAATGATTTAAAAATAAACTGACTTTGCAAGATTACAAATTAGAAGTCAGGTAAAAAGATACCATGCAAATGTTACTGAGAAAGAACAAGAATATCAGATAATACTTGCACACATCTTAGAGTGGTTTTTGAAATAATTTCCCAGAAGCAAAGTTTCTGGGTTAAAAATAGGCATCCTTTTTTAAAAATTAATTTTATTTTTATTTTTTGGACAGGATCTCACTGTGTAGTCCAGGCTGGCCTCAAAGTTGTGGTCCTCTTGCCTTGGACTCCCAAGTGCTAGAATTACAGGTGGGGGCCGAGGTATCTATCTGGCCAATTGTTACTTTTTTAATAACATCTAGTCTTCCAGTTAGGCAAGTGTAAAATGTGAAGGGATTGGATAAGAGTAATCTGGATAACGTTATCTGGTACTAACCAATAGCAATAACCATTCTAAATTTGGTCTACTTATTGGAGAAAATCAGTGTAATGTTTAGGATCTGGTATGGAACTACTAATGTTAGAAGTCCCTAATCTTTTTGGCACTAGGGACTGCTTTTGTGGAAGATAATTTTCCTGTGGACTGAGGGTGAGGTTTGGGGTGATTCAAGTACATTATATTTATTGTGCAAATACAGATGAAGCTTGCTTGCTCACACATCATTTACACTAATACCGGTCTGCAGCCTGGGGATTGGGGACCCCTGATTTATGTAATAATTTACTTCTCTTTATTCAATACACAAAGAAAAATCGAGATAATTTGCTTTTGTCTGACAGGGACAGTTTTAGATATTTATTGCTCTTCTTGCACACCACAGGTTTTATCTGCTGCTAACTTTATTATCCCACAGGACATCATGCTAGTATTTCCTATTGTTAGTTACTAGGTGCTATGGAGTTGGATCCAACTCATAGTGACCCTATGTATAACAGAACCAAACACTACCCAACACTGTGCCATGCACATGATCTTTTTATGTTTGAGCCCATTTTTTCAGCCACTGTTTCTTTTCATTTTGAATCATGCCACATCAGCAAAAGGAGGTCCCAGAGGCTTTACTCCACTCTTATCATTAAGGTCTACTTTACTTTGAGGAGGCAACTCTTCCCCAGTCATTTCTTGAATGCCTTCCAGTCTGGGGGCTCATTTTCTGGCACTATATTTGACAGTGTTTCTCTGATATGCATAGGATTTTCAATAGCTAATTGTTTTGGGAGTGGGCTGCTGGGTCCTTCTCCCTAGTCTGTCTTAGTCTAGAAGCTCACCTGAAACCTGCCCACCATGGGTGGCCCTGCTGATACCTGAAATACCAGTGGCATAGCTTTCAGCATCACAGCAACATGCAAGCCCCCACAGCACCGCAGCATAACAAGCTGCCAGACACATGGTGGCGTGTTCCCCATTAGTGACATAATAAAAAGAGAAAGAAGTTGCTGTCATACATATCTTTGAGACATATGTATGAGAGAATGCAGAAGGTAAGTCTTCAAAAATATGTGGGGCTGCTACCTAGTGAAGTTTTTCTCTTTTTCTTTTCTTTTCTTTTCTCTTCTCTTCTCTTCTCTTCTTTCTTTCCTTCCTTTCTTCCTTCCTGCCTTCCTCCCTTTCTGCCTTCCTTCCTTTTTCTTTTTTTTCTACTCAATGGTTGAACCCAGAGCCTTGTACATACTTTGCAAGTCCTCTACCACTGAACTGTGCCTGCAGCCCCTTTAAAATTCTTTTTTTCTTCAGACAGGATCTCAATAAGTTACTCAGGCTGACTCTGGCCTTGACTTTGTGATCCTTCTGCCTCCTCTTCCCAAGGAAGGACTAAAGGTGTACACAATTGCCCCTGGCCCCTATTGAAGTTTCTATAGGTCACATAATGTGGAACTTGACAAATATTCCCTCCAATGTGACAAATTTTCATAATCCTCATCCTCTATAACTAGAAAGAAGGACAATGCTTGGTGGGTCAACATAGAGTTTATTTGTCCTGCTCCAAGTGAATCTAGAATCTGGTGTGTTTGCCTTGCTATGTAGCCCAGGCTGTTCTTAAACTCTCAAACGCCCTGCCTCAGCCTCCCAAGTGCTAGGATTCCAGGTTTGCACCACCTGGTCCAGTTGAATCTCCAATCTGGCAACTCTGGGTGGGGTTCACAGAAAGGGAGAGCTCTCTAGCCTAGTCCAAAGTGCATCATGAGTAACTGCACCCCATCTTAGTATACACATGGTGCTTGATGTGTCCAAAACAAATAAGAATATTTTATGGAGTCTATGGCCAGCTTTAGCAGAAGAATGGTTATGGGAGATAATAGAATTTTGGAACCAAAGTTTTTTTTGGGACAGGATCTCATTAAATTACACAGACTGCCTCTGATCTCGAACTTGCGATCCTCCTGCCTCTGCCTCTTGTGTCGCTGGGATTACAGGTGTGCACCACTGTACCCACCTAACTTTTCCTTTTAAGATGTAGCTCCTGCAGGGCATGATAGCACATACCTGTAATTCCAGCAATTTGGGAGGCTGGGGCAGGAGGATCAATGCAATTCAAGGCCAGAGGCAGCCTGCGTAAATTAGTGAGACCGTGTCTCAAGATAACAAATAAAAAAGGGACTTGGGGTGTAACTCTTTGGTAGAGCCCTTGCAGAGTATGAGTGAGGCCCTTGGTTCAACCCCTTAGAATCTCAGAAACAAAACAAAATAAAAGATGCAGCTCCTGTCATGAGGATGATGTTTGGTAGACACTAAATACTCAGTTGTGGAGTAGCATTGACCATGGGAACAAAGCTACCCTTCATGGATGTTGGATGCTATCAGATCTCATCTGTTAGGCTTGCTCAGAGTAACCTTTCCTTCACTTGCAATGAAAGAGATAGATAGAAAGCAGGCTTTATGAAGTGGGACTCTGTGAAAATACAAGGAGCTGCACAGGTGGGAGAACATATCTGTGAATGCAAAAACTTGCCTGCAAAGGAAGTTGATTGATGATTAAAAGAAACAACAACAAAAAACAACAACCACAAAAACTTGGTCTTGATTTACATGACTATGCACAATATTTCTGCATCAACCAGAAGTGTCTAACTTGAGTCTTATTGTTGTTGTTAGGTACCATGGAGTTGGTGTCCGACTCATAGTGACCCTGTGTACAACAGGTTCAACACTATTGTCAGTGCTTCTTTGCTATTCATAGGGTTTTAATGGCTGATTGTTTTTTGGGAATGGGTTGCTGGGTCCATCTCCCAACTTCAGTCTTACCTTTCCACAAAAAAGTAGCCCTGGAAAATAGTAGAGAAGGCAAACTCTCCCAGAAGACACAATTTCACTCTATATACCTCACTGTTAGGCAGTTGTCATGGCACATGACTATAATCCCAGCAGTTTGAGAGGCAGAAGGAGAAGTATTCAGGGTTGAAGGTCAGAGGCAGCCTGTGCAATTTAGCAAGACCCTGTCTCAAAATTTAAAAATGGCCTTGGGGTGTAACTCAGTGATGGAGCATTTGCCTAGCATGAGTGAGGCCCTGGGTTCAAACTCCAGTAATGCAATAATATCCCAACACAAACCCTTCACCAATTACACCCCTTTATTCATAGGGTTCATATTCTCATGTAGAGAAAACATTGCCATCACCAGAAGTTATGGAATAACATCTTCAAAGGGATGACAGTAACAAATGTCAAGATAGAGTTCTGTGCCCTGAAAACATACTATCTCTCAATACAATGGCAAAATGAAGCATTTCTCTGTAAATAAGAACCAAAGGAGTTTCTGGCCAAGAGAACTTCATTAAAAGAACAGCTATGTAATTCATTTCAGCAAGAAGGATGCAAGAAACGATAGTGAGCAAAGAATGTGATTAACACTTAGGTAAAACTAAATAAGCATTATCCTATAAAATAGTAAAATACAGTTAAGATTGAGAACACTATTTATTCTCCTCTTTACCCTTAGCACCACAGCCTTACCATCAACATCTGCCTTGAAAGACATTAGGACTGATACAATTATGCTCTGTGTCAATTTAGTCATTTATCAGGAAGTCTGAGATTTCACCACATTTCAAATCACCTGAACTTTCACCCTCGTAATGCTCTGTACATCCCTGCCATTGTTTGGATAAGTGTCATCCCAAGGCTTGATTCATGACCCTGTGGTGCTTTGGGGAGGTGGTAGAACCTTTAAGAGGTGTTGGGAGTGGGAGTGTGCCCGTAAAGGGAATATCGGGACTCCAACTTCTTCCTGCCTCTTTCTTTTGCTTTCCAGCCACCATGAGGTGAGTAGCTTGCTCTACCACACCCTCCATGCCACACTGTACCACCTTGCCACAGGTCCAAAGGAATAGGGCCAAAGGACCATAGACTGGAGCCGCCCAAACTGTGAACTCAAATAAACCTTACCTCTTTTTAAGGTTATCTCAGGTATTTTGCTACTCCTACAGAAAGCTAACCAACACAATCCCATTATTTGATCTGATCACTTTTTCTCCTTAAATCTCCAGCACTCCCTCCACTATTCTTCCTTTTATTTCCTACTTTCAGTTGATCACTTGGGGAATCACCTTTTTCTCTCATACCCCTTATCCAGTTCATTAGCAACTTTATCAATTCGTCTTTCAAAATATCTCCAAAATCTGACCACTGCTTTCCCCTTCCACTGCTGCCACTCTAATCCAGACCATCATCATCTCCGAACAGCTTCCTAGCTGATTCCCCCTTTCAGCCCTCACTCTCTACTGTCTATGTGCAACACATACTCCTTAAGCCTGATTTATTCCTCTAAGACTCAGTCAGGTCCTTTCCTCTCCTATTATGAATTCTACTATTGCTCCTCATCTCAGAGGAAAAGCCACAGTCCTTCCGATGGCTGCTGAGACTGTACCACCTGCCCTCTGCTCCACTTTTCTGAGCTCATGCACTCTTCCTTCTCCTTCTTCTTAGGATGGTGTTCATCTCAGGGCTTTGCATTTTCTCATCCTTTCACCCGAAATGCTCTTCTCCCAGATCTCCACATGAATTCCACGTGGATTTCTCCTGTACTCCCTTCAGCTTCTCAGTGTAACAAGTCATTAGCAAAGGTCTTCTCTGATTCCTCCTTATAAAATAGAAACATCCTCCCCACACCTCCATTCTCAGTACTCACTAACTTGCTTTTTCTGCTTTCTCTTTTTTCCATGATCAGCACAACAAAGTAGCACAAGACAGGGGGCGGAAATGCCTGCAGACACCAATGAAGACTTTCTCTTTGAGTCCAGATACCACACTCTGGGCTGTGCATGTGAGGATCTGTCACCACACTTCCAGGACACTTACCTATTCATAGATCTACAATCTCTTATGAAATCTTTAGTGATTTGTGTCTCATAATTCTGAATTTTTCAAATTTTAGAAGAAATATGCCATAAATAATACCACTGAGTGATCAGGGGCAGCTGTCTGCAATCAAATCCATTAACATTTCTGCTGTACAGTATATGACTGTTCTCACTAATTGGGATAGATAAATACCTGAATTCTTTCACATTAGTTTGTTGTTGTTAGGTGCTGTTGAGTTGTGTCTTACTCATAGCGACCCTCAATAGGGTTTTCAATGGCTGATTATTTTGGGATTGCCTTGAGAGTGGATTGCCACGTCCTTCTCCCATTTTTGTAGTGCTGGGAATTGAACCTGGGACCTCAGAGACTGCAGAGAGGTGCTCTATCCACTGAGCTAAATTTCAGCCTGCACATTAGTGTAGGTCAGGTTTTTCTGCCAAACCAATTCACATCAAAGTGGAACAAAAACAAAAACCTTTATGTTTTCAGAGCTTTTCTATTTTCTTACTGGATATAGGGAATTGTGGAGCTGAATTTTTTCTGTCTCCCCTATCAGAGTGTTCACTCCATGAAATGTGTGTTTTCTTTGCTGATAATTTGAAGTACCCAGAACAGTGCCTGGCACACAGAAGGACTCCATAAACATGTACTGAATAGATGAATTAATGTGTTCTTTGTATACAAAACCCATCCCCTTTAGGTTTTCCTTTGATTGTGTGAGCTACTGTGTATCTTTCTAATAAATACTTTTCCTCCCAAGTTAACTCTATCTCATTAATCTCCAAGAAGCCCTCAGAGGATCCAATGTTATTAAAGAGAAGCCAGCTGCGCATCTGATTCTCCTTCCTTTGTACGTATTCTTAGAGTTCTAGAGTTTTAACCAGAATGTCTGCATATAGGTCTTTTTTTAAAAAAAAAAAATTCTGCTCAGCACTGGGTGAGCCCATTCCATCTGAAGATTATAAATATCAAAAAATTCATTGTAATAAGTGACAAAATGAGCAATGAGGAAAAAAAATTACTCAAGATTTTTTTTTAACGTCTAAAAACATTTCTTCTCCCTCCCACTCCTCCTCCTCTTCCACCTCCTCCTTTTCCTCTTCTTCCTCCTCCCTCTCCTCCTTCTAAAGAGAGGAATAATTAATTGAAGCTCACAGTTAGAGGATGTCAGTCCATAATGGTAGGAGGCATGGCAGAACAGATGGCCACAGAGAAGGTGGCAGGGCCAATGGCACACAACCTCACATCTTGATGATAAGGACCAGAGAGAGCTACTGGAACTGGGAACCCCTGTGGAACTTGAAAGGCCCTCCCACAGTGACCTGCTTTTGCAAAGATGGGCCCCACCTCCAAAAGTCCAATAGCCTCCGCAAACAGTACCACCAGCTGGAGACCAAACATTCAAACACAGGGCATTTGGGATACAATTTAGATTCAAACCATAACACTCTGCCCCTAAAATTTCATGGCCACCTCATAATGCAAAATGCATTCAGTCCAATTTTAAGCGTCTTCAAACTCTTAGCAGTCCCCACTATGTTCAAAAGTCTAAGCACTTAGTCTCCACTAAGACTTAAGGCAAACATAGCTATTTCCTTATGGGGATATATGACCTATGTTTCCTTGATTTATCTTTTTAGATGTTCTTCTATTTGTTGTTGTTTTTGTGGTGCTGGGGACTGAACCCAGGGCCTCATTCATGTTGAACAACATACTATAGACCTTCTTCTTCTGTTTAATATCAACTGCCTCCATTCAAATCACTTGACACCTTGCTGCATCCCCTTTATTGGTATGTAAGCACTTTACTTATTGGGGCATCAGTTTGGGCAGGTATTGTTGTTGTTGTTTTAGGTGCTGTTGAGTCAAGTTTGACTCATAACGACCCTATGTACAACAGAATAAAACACTCCTGGACACTGTGCCATGCCCAGCACTATGTCAGTGCTTCTCTGCTATTCATAGGGTTTTCTTTTCTTTTTTATATGTTTCACAATTTATTTTTTAATGTTTTATTTATTTATTTATTTATTTTTCTTTGTTAATAAATGTTGATGGATACGGAGTAATAAGGCCTTTACTATTTCCACTATGTATCTATTACATCATTTTTGGTTATACTTTCATCAGTTTGCATAATTTATGGAAACCTTTGATTAATATATAGTAAAAATCATATGCAATTATGGGTTATATTCCTTTGTTTTTTCTCATTGTTGATTTAGTTGCATCATATAAATCGAGATTATCCTCTCCCTCTTTATCCCTCTGCATTATTTCCCCTCTCCATCCCCATTTCCACAACTTTTGTTCCTCCCTCACTAGTCCCCTCTCTCCTTTCTACTCTGCTTATATTTTCCCTTCTCCAGTAAGGCTGGTTGTTCCTTTTTACATACCTTTACATGTATAGATTTTTTTTTTCTTCCTTTAAGTTAGATTTGGCTCCCAGATATAAGCAAGAATATATGGTATTTCTCTTTTTGGGCCTGGGTTCTTTTGCTTAGGATGACATTCTCCAATTCCATCCATTTTGCTGCAAATGACATTATTTTATTCTTTCTTATTGCTGAATAATATTCCATTGTGTATGTGTACCACAATTTTTTTAATCCACTCTTCTGCTGATAGATATCTTGGTTGATTCTATACCCTTGTGATTGTGAAGAGTGCTGCATTAAATATGGAAATGCAGGTATCCCTGTGGTATGATAACTTATCATCCTTTGGGTATCTTCCCAGTAGTGATACCTGGGTTATATGGAGTTCTATTCTTAGTTGTCTAATGTATCTCCATATTGATTTCCAAAGTGGTTGAACTAATTTACAGTCCCACCAGTAGTGTAAAAGTGTTCCTTTTTTCACCTCTGCATCCTCGCCAGCATTTGTTACTGTTTACTTTGTTGATTTTGGCCATTCTTACTGGAGTGAGATGAAATCTCAGTGTTGTTTTAATTAGCATTTCCTCAATGGCTAGGGATTGAGCATTTGTTTCATGTGTTTCTTGGCTCTTCAAACTTATTCCTTTGAAAATGGTTCATTTCTTTTGCCCCCTTATGTATTGGATTATTTGTTTTCTTGGTATTTGCTTTCTTAAGTTCTTTGTATATTCTTGAAATTAGTTCTCTGTCCGACGTGTAGGATGCAAAGATTCTCTCTCATTCTCTAGGGTCTCCCTTAACTCTGTTGATTGTTTCTTTTGCTGTACATAAGCTTCCCCCCCCATTTCATCTTTTAATAATGGAATAAACTTACAAATGTGAACTTGAATATAAATGGAAAATATAACAAATGAACTAAATGTTGATTATTAATCATGTCATCATCATCAAAATATTTTTGCACGATAATTAAGCTTTAATTGTAATGAGAAATGTACATCTCATCTAGTGCTTATTAAAAATATAGTATATTCTTAGTTACATAGCAACAGAAAAAGATTATTCTTACTGTACAGATTTCAGAGGTCAAACCAATCCTTGAATGTACCTAAAGCTCAAAAATGTGTTGATTGAAGGGTTTCCAAAAGTGTGACCTCTTTGCCTTGTTCATGTTGCTATTTTGCATTTCCATTCTTTTTTCTTTTCTTTTTCTTTCTTTTCCTTTTTTTTTAATTTTAAAATTTAAATTTTTCTTTTCTTTTTTTTTTTTTTTTTTTTTTTTTTTTTTTTTTTTTTTTTTTTTTTTTTTTTTTTTTTTTTTTTTTTTTTTTTTTTTTTTTTTTTTTTTTTTTTTGGTACTGAGGATCAGACTGTACATAAGCTTTTTAATTTTTATGTAATTCCATTTGTTGATTCTTGGTGCTATTTCCTGGGCATGTGGAGTCCTGTTAAGGAAATACTTCCCTATGCCTATGTGTTAGGGCATATTTCCTATCTTTTCTTCTAGTGCTTTTAAGGTCTCTAGTTTTATGTGAGGTCTCTTATCCATTTCAAATTGATTCTTGTGCAAATTAAGAGATATGAGTCTACTTTCAGTTTTGTGCAAATGGATATCCAATTTTCCCAGCACCATTTGTTGAAGAGGATATCTTTTCTCCATTGAACATCCTTAGTCCCTTTGTTAAAATCAGGTGGCAGTAGTTGCATGGTTGTATCTCTGGGTCTTTGATTCTGTTCCATTGATCTTCAAACCTATTTTTGTGCTAGCACCAAGCTGTTTTGCCACTATAGCCCTATAGTCTAGAGTCAGGTATAGTGATCCTACCTGTGCTGTTTTTGCAGTTTAAAATTGTTTGGCTATATGTGGTCTTTTGTGCTTCCGTATGAATTTTAGGATTATTTTCTCTATTTCTATAAAGTCTGTCATAGCAATTTCAGTGGGGATTGCATAAAATCTGTAAATTTCCTTGGGTAATATAGCCATCTTTACAATATTGATTCTCCCAATCCATAAGCAAAGGAAATCCTTCCATCTCCTAGTATTCTCTGTGATTCCTTCTTCAGTGTTTTGAAATTTTCCACGTAGAGATATTCAGGATCATTGATTAGATTAATACTTAAATATTTAAAATTTTGGTAGGCTATTGTAAGTGGAATTATTGCCATAATTTCCTTCTCTTCTTGTTCACTATTGGTGTAAAGGAAGGCTGCTGATTTTTGAGTGGTAATTTTGTATCCTGCTACCTTGTTGAAGGAGTGAATTTGCTCTAAGAGTTTTCTTCGCGGAATTTTTGGGGTCCTTTAGGTAAAGGATAATGTTGTCCATGAATAAGGATAATTTGACCTCTTCTCTGCTGTCTGATTTCTTTCTCTTGCTCAATTTCTCTGACTAGGACTTTAATCACAATATTGAACAAGAGGGGAGAGAGTGGACATCCTTATCTTGTTCCTGATCTTAGAGGGAATAGTTTTAATTTTTCCCCATTTAATATGATATTAGCTGTGGGTCTGTCATGGATGGGCTTTATGATGTTGATGTATTTCCCTGTTATGTCCACTTTCCCCAGGACTTTTATCATGAAAGGATACTGCACTTTGTCAAAGGCCTTCTCAGCATCGATTGAGATAATCATGTGATTTCTGTGTGTCTCTTGATATGATGAATTACATTGATTGATTTTTGTATGTTAAACCAGCCTTGCATCTATGAAATGAAGCCCACTTGATCATAGCTTTCTGATCTTTTAAATGTGTTGCTGAATTTGGTTTGCCAGAATTTTATTGAGGAATTTTGCATCAACGTTCATCAAGGAAATTGGTCTATAGTTTTCTTTTTTGTAGTGCCCTTGTCTGGTTGTCGTAAGAGGTGATACAGGGGTCATAGAAAGAGTTTGGGAGTGTCCCTTCCTTTTTTATATTATGAAATAGTTTGAGAAGAGTAGGTTTTAATTCTTCTTTGAAGATTTGATAGAATTCTGCTATGAACCTGTTAGGACCTGGACTTTTCTTTGTTGGGAGATTTTTTATTACTGACTCTATTTCAGTAAATGTAATGGGTCTGTTTAAATAGCTTGTGTCCTCCAGGCTTATTTTGGTAATTCATATGTGTTAAGGAACTTAACCATTTCTTCTATATTTTCATTTATTTGGGAGTACAATTTCTCAAAGTATTTCCTGATAACCTTCTGGATTTTGTTGGTATCATTGGTTATGACCTCATTCTCATCTCTAGATTTTTAAAATTTGGGCCTTTTCTTTCTTTCTTTTGGTGATACTGGCTAGGAGGGTATCTATTTTATTAATCTTTTTGAAGAACCACCTCTTAGTCTCATTAATTCTTTAAATTGTCTTTTTAGATTCTAATTAGGATATCTCTGCATTGATCTACATAATTTCTGAGCACTCCTTTTGGAATTGGCTTGTTTTTGGCCTTCTAGTCCCCTAAGATGTATCATTAAGTTATTCAATTGAGCCTTCTCTAACTTATTGATGAAGGTGATCATGGCTATGAACTTCCCTCTTGGAACTGCCTTTCCTGTGTCCAAAAAATTTTGGTAGGATGTATTTTCATCCTCGTTTGATTGCAGAAATTTTGAAATTTCCTCTCTGATTTCTTCAATGACCTGTTGGTCATTCAGCAGTGTAGTATTTAGTCTCCATGAATTTATAACATTTCCAAAATTTTTCTTGCTTTTGAGTTCTAGTTTTGTTCCATTGTGATCTGATAAGGTACAAGGGATGATTTCTATTTATTTGTATTTGTTGATGGCATTTTTGTGTACTAAAATGTTGTCTATCTTAGGCAAAGTTCCATGTGGTGCTGCGAAGAATGTATATTCTTCATTTGATAGATGGAATATTCTGCAGATGTCTGTAAGTTCCAGTTGGTCTGTGGTGCTATTTAAGTCCATCATCTCTCTGTTGATTTTTTGCTTTGATGACCTGTCTCTTGGTGAAAGTAGGGTATTGAAATCTCCCATAATTATTGTGTCTGGCCTGATGTGTTCCTTTATCTCCAATAAAATTTGTTTTATGGGGCTAGATACCCCTGTATTGAGAGAGTAAATATTAAATATTGTTATGGGTTCCTGGTTGACTGTTCCTTTAACTAATATGTAGTTTCCTTCTTTTTCTCTTCTGATTTGTTTGTGATTGAAATCTAAAGCTGTCTAAAATTCATATTGCAACTCCTGCTTTTTTGTGTTGTTATTGTTCTCACATGCTTGGAGTATTGTTGTCCAGCCTCTAATTTTCAGCCTTTTGTGGTCATTATGGATGCCGTGAGTCCTTTGTATGCTGCATATCAAGAATTTATGCTTTATAATCCAATTGGCCAGTCCATGCCTCTTGAATGGTGAGTTAAGACCACTTATGTTGAGAGTAATTATTGAAAGGAGCTTATTATTCTGCATCAATTTGGTGCTTATTTCTGTTTTTAAATTCATATGTGGCCTATTATTTTTTTAAGTTCCCCTCATGTGTATTATTCATTCTTTTGATTTTGTATTTGAGGTTGTCTTAGCTCTCCCATATGTGGTGTTTCATTGAGGAGCCTCTGCAGTGCTGGCTTGGTGGTTGTGAAATGTTTAAACAAGTGAATATCATGGAATGTCTTGAACTCACTATGTATTTTAAGATAGCTCCCCTGGGTAATGTAATCTTGGGGTTGGCAGTCATTCTTTCTCAGGACTTGAATGATGTCTGACCAAGCTTTCCTTCCCTTTAATGTTGTTGAAAAATCAACTGTTATTCCGATGAGTTTGCCTTATTCATAGAGTTTTCAATGGCTGATTGTTTCAGGATTGTGTCAGGAGTGGACTGCCAGGTCCTTCTCCCATTTTTTTGCAGTGCTGGGGATGATTGAACCCAGGGCATCAGAAAGCACAGAACAGCACTCTAACAACTGAGCTAATCCCCAGACTTGGGCAGGTATAGTGTGAATTCAGTAAAAATCTGAATGTACATGAAGGTACGCTAAATTTTGAAACATCAGAATTAATTATGATGCTGGCTCTTTGGAAAACCTTAGCATGGATGATATTGAAAACAACAGTTTGCACACCAATGCTATCCCTGCCCTCTTTAGTAATGGTAAAATCCAATCCTGGTAAGACACATGTTCTTGCTAGCTCCTGAATCAATAGAGGAACATTACCAGGACAGCAACCCACATCCAGGCAAGCTGTGGCAAAGGCCAAGGTCCATGGGTGACAATAGTGACCATGGGGAGCAATGGGCATGCTTGGCTGCATGACAATCCTGTAGAAAGAAAGGTTTTAAAGTCCTTGCTGCAGTGGCAATCCTTCAGCTCTTTCCATCAGTCTACAAAGAAAGGCACATGTAACAGCTGCAGTGGGGGGCTTCCTACCTCCCTAAAACCTAGTGAGGGAGGAGAACTTGGAAGTCTTCTAGCTGAAAGAGTGCCAGGGGACAATTGAATGGTTGATGATCAAAGACTGAAGGTTTTGGTGGCAAATCTCCCCTCTAGGAGAATGCAGGGGAGGCATGAGAGTGGAAAGGGGGCAGTGGTGAATGGGGACACAAGGACCTCTGGCTGGGTTCTAAATCCAGGCTCAACATAGCAAAAATTATTGCGAGCTTGCCCACTTAAAACTGAAGAAGAATAAAGCTAGGTGTGATGGCACATTCCTGTAATCCCAGCACTCGGGAGGCTGAGGCAGGAGGATCTACATGAGTTCAAGGCCAGCCTGGTCTGTGTAGTGAGTTCCAGAGTAGCTTGGGCCACATAGCGAGACCTTGTCTCAAAAAACAAAACAAAACAAAATACATTAAGAAGGGTAATATTTTCTATTTTTTGTACCCAATGATGTCATAATCAGGCAAGTGAGGCACATCATAAATACAAATCATTGACGTGAATGGTCTGTGCCTCAGTTTCTCCAAACATGGAAGAGCAACAATGCTCCTTTCTCCTTAGGATGAATAAGACAGTTATTTCACTTGGACATGGGATTTATCCTTAAAATAGCACAATATAGATATGAATGGGGTCACCTTTTATGCAGCTATGTAAATCATACCATATCCTCCTCTGGTCCTTTATGCCCTGCTCCTTCCTTACCCTTACAAATTACCCTACTAATATAGCACTTTTAATTTTTATTTTGAATCAAAGAGTAAGTTAAGAAGGCCTGAGGGGAGTTGGTGGAAGTAGGGAAGGGTGAGGATGCTCAGGGACTACCGCTCCCAAGAGGGTTCTTTGAGCAGAAGCCTCAGAAGATCTGGAGACTTGAACTCCCCTGGCAGAAATAGGCATATATGGAAAAAATGTAAAAGTAAAGCCCATCAATTTTTATAACTAATGCATACTAATAAAAGTAATAATTCTGAAAAAAAAGAAAGGAAAAAAAAAAAAACTCTCATGGCAAAAGAAACCAGAACGAGGACTCTAAAACAGAAGCATTTGGAATGTTCAAGGGGCGGCTAAGTGGTGAGAGGCTGGGATGGTGTGAGACCTGGAGTGGGAGTGGGGTTACCCCACCAGGTCTCACACATTCCAGGCAGGTGGGGCATCAATAGTCTGTGCCAGGCTCCTGAGGAATTTGGGGGTTTGTTAGTAATAGAGCTTCCCAAAAGATTCTAAATGGGGAAGTAATGTGCTTGTACCTGTGTGTTTAAATATTGTGCTGGCTTCCCAGTAGTGATGACCTCAGAACAGTAGAGATGAGGGAAGGGGGAACAGTAAGGAGCTAAGAGTTGAGCTTGGGGGCCCGGTTAGGAGGCTGCTGTGGAGTTTTGGGTAAGAGATGCAGTGACACTAGGTGAATTGGCCAGAGACCAAACTTCTTTCCTTCTTTCTTTCCCTTCCTTCCTTCCTTCCTTCCTTCCTTCCTTCCTTCCTTCCTTCCTTCCTTCCTTCCTCTCTCTCTGTCTCTGTCTCTCTCTCTCTCACTCTCACTCTCGCTCTCTAGGATCTCACTAGGCAGCCCAGGATGGGCTCAAACTTGTCATCCCCCTGCCTCAGCCTTCTGAGTGCTGGGATCACAGGCTTTCACCACTATGCCCAGCTTCCGGCAGACTTCCTAAGAAGAGCCAAGTGAAGGCTCTGTGAGAGGCTGCAGAGTTTGAGACACTCACAGATTCAATATGAACTAGATATACTGACCCTCCTGACAACCCTGGGAAGTAGGTATTCCTGCCACTCATTTCACCCAGGAGGAGACTGGGGCCTGGGGAGTTTGTGTAACCGGACCAGGCTCAGGTATGGAGGGCAGTGCAGGGAGGGGTCAGCTGTCATTGTTGGGGATGAGAGGGACCAGTCTTCTTTCTGGTTAGTGCCCTGCTTTCTGACCCCCAAATGAAGCAGAGAGATGCCTGCATGGTGGCTTGCTTAAGATATTTCAAGAGGATAAGCTGGGACCTTCCAAAAACACTTGGAGCCCATGAATCTCCTTTGAAGGGAGACTGGAGGGCAGGGAATATGTACCAAGAGGTGAAAGAGAGCAAGGGAATACACTCTAGGCAGGCACAAAGCCTAAGGCCATGAAGTGAGCTCCACTTGACATCAGTCAGTTCTACCAGTCCTGCAGCGCTTTCTTTTTCTTTCTTCCCTCCCTTCCTTCCTCCCTTCCTTTTTTTTCCAGTTTTTTGGGGTTGAACCCAGGACCTCCTGCATGCTAGGCAAGTGCTCTACCATGGAGCTGTACTCCACCCCTGTATTTTTTTGTTTCTTTGTTTGTCTTGAGACAGGGCCTTGCTAAATCACACAGGCTGCCTCTGGCCTTGAACAGGTGATCCTCCTGCCACAGCCTCTTGAGTAGCTGGGATTACAGACATTTCCCACAGTAGCTGGCAGCACCATGGCTTTGTGCACCTAGGTCCATCATGGTCCATCTTCTCCTGGCAGGAGCCATAAGGGGAAAGAGCCTGGAGCTGCAGTCTCTCGGCCCAGGATGGAGAGCTGCCTGCTGCTCTTCTGGGAGAATAAACCATTCTACCTCCCTCATTGGATGTTCACAGCTAGAGGAAGGCTCTGACTGGCCTTCTGGGTCCCCACTGCCCTGTCTACATCTGTTTTTGACCTCCACATTTCCCAAGTGGCTGTCTCTGTTTCCAAGTAGTGAGCAAGGTAAGCTAGCTCATGGGTCTTAGTCCTCAGTCTAATCAAACCCCAGCACAGGCTGTGGTGCGTGAAGGAGATTCGCTGAGTCAATGGATAAAGTTCCTATGAGTACAAGGTTCCCCATGATTGTCTCCAATGTCTGGCTCCCTGGGTAGGTTTAGAACCCAAAACCTGAGCCTCTGATCTGGCTTCCTGGCTGATCCTGAAGCAGAGGATATGCCAAGAAAAAGTGACTTTTCTTCCTAAGTCTTAGCCTGCTGTGTTCATAAAAAGGAGCCTTGGACCTGAAACCCAACCTCAGGGAACATACAAAGGAAATGCCTAGGAGGCAAGAGTCTGGATTCTAGGCCCAATTCACCAACTATATGCTGTGTAGCCTTGAAAAAGTCAACCTCTCTGTGCCTCTCCTTTCTCATTTTTGCAATGGAGAGGTGCTATAATAGGTTAAGGGCAAATGGGCTGGGACACTAGATGGCCTAATTTTGATTGCTGGTTTGACTACTTGTCTGCAACAACCACAATGATCCGTGACCAGACCCAGTTGTACAAACTGTCAGGCCTCCTTGTTCTTGTTGGTGAGATGGGGAACAAGTATGTACTTTATCCAGTTGTTGGGAGGGTTGCAGAGCTATTTTAAGTCAAGTGTTAGGACAGTGCTTGGCATTATTATTGTAATGCTTATCTTTTTTAAAATGATAAAGGACTGTTCTCCAGGCCTCCTGAGGAGGAATTCAGCAGGTAGCTAGGCCTTTCTGTCTTTTCTTGTTTTGTTTCCAAATGTGACAAGAAATTCCTTCTTTTTTCATGGGTGCCAGCCACTCAGCCTAAGGCCTCAGCTGACAGCTTTCCATGACAAAGGCAAGGCCAGCAGCCAGGTCTCTAGCCCGAAGCCAGTTGACCTCCCGCCCCAGGGAAGCACCAGGGGTTTCTTTCTCATTAACAACCTCAAGGTTTCAGCTACTAGAGCAGCCGAAAGAGAACAAAACCCAACAGACCCTGCAGACAGGATCTTTCCAAGTTCTGGGAAGTCTCAGAAGACAGTGAAGGAATTTGGGAACCTCCTCTGAAGTTCAGGGACCATCCTTGGGGGCCACAGCCTGGCCTGGTTTGCCCTGGGAGGGATTTGGGACTACCCCTTGCTCCAGGAACGGAGAGGGCTGGAAAGTATGTGGCTTTCAAGGCCTCCAGGGTGTAACTGCTGCCTTTTTCCAGTAAGTTCAAGAATGGAATGGACAATCTAAAAGTGTCAAGGACACTCCTCAAATTTTCCATTGCCCTGTGTTATTCCCAACCATACATCTGGTCCCAGAAGGCTGGAAGGCAGCTGCTTGAAGTCAAACAGGTGCCCTGTTGGCCTCAGCCTGGGCTGCAACTCAACATCAGCTCCTGGCTCCTCCTGTTGTCCTTAGGTGCCATCGAGTCAGGTCCAACTCATAGTGATCCTCAGAGTTTTCAGTGGCCGATTGTTTCAGGATTGCTTCGGGAGTGGAATGCCATGTCAGGCTCCCCCTAACCCTGGGGAACGTCCTAACTACTACCTACTACCATGGGACTACATTTCATCCTCTGCACTATGCCAAGTACCAGTGTAGCAAGCTCAGATCTAGACTTTCTGACTTGGCTCCCAGGCAGAAAACCTTACGGATACAGGAAGTTAGTGCCAAATGGGTGCAGACTTTGTTCTGGAAGCATACCAGGCCCAGGCCAACAACTTCCCTTGTTCTTTAAGCTGATGCACAAAAGCCAGTGCCCTGGTAGACTTGCCACAACATGGCTTCTTCAGTGTTGGGGTGGGGACTGAGCCACCCTGCTGATCCTTGCCACCATTCAAAGATGGGCAGTGGGTGTTGTGGTACACACCTGTAATCCCAGCACTGGGGAGGCCGAGGCAGGAGGACTGATGCAAGCTCAAGGCCAGCCTGGTCTAAAGTAAATTCCAGGCCAGAGTGGGTGACACAGACCCTCTCTAAAATAAAATAAAATAAAATAAAACAAAACAGGCAATAGATTCTTTTCTTTGCCTTTGTCTTCACAAATTTCCCTGTTTAAACTATATGTAGTGGTGCACACCTATAATCCTAGCAATTTGGGAGGCAGAGGAAGGAGGATCGAGAGTGAGGCCAGAGGCAGCCAGTGTAATTTAGTGAGATAATGTCTCAAGATTTAAAAAGGGGGTTAAGGGTGCAGCTCAAAGGGAGAGCACTTGCACAGTATGCATGAGGCCCTGGGTTCAGCCCCCAAATATCACAAGAAATAAAAAGTAAATAAATGGCACTGTTCCAGCATCTAATGTCTGTTTATCAACTACCCAGATCTAGTAATTTCAAATATTTTGTTTCTTTCTAAGACTCAAGTCTGAGCCCCCCAATCCCACCAAAAGGTTTGTTAATCAATATTATTTCCAGTCTCAGGCCTCTATTAATGGAAACAATTAGATGACCAGAAAGAAGTTACCCTAACACTCTATAATCAGGAACTGAAATACTGAAGGATTTTACTTCCAATGTGATCAGGTAAACCAGATCCCAGTTCTGAGAAATGCTTCCATTATTTGGGTTGCCCCTGCTCACAACTGATTTTCTTTCATTGAAAAGGCATTGCACTGGACAAAATCTATCTCATGCTGGAGGCCCAAAGGAAGATTCAACCAGGCCTCAATTACTGTCCCTAGGATTTTGGGTAGGGGCTCTGCATCCTTGATGGCTAATTGTGGGTGTTGTGGCTAGATCAGTGATTTTCAACAGGGATTCATTTTGCCTCCATCCAGGGGACATTTGGTAATGTTTGGAGATCTGCAAGTTACAATTGGGAGGAGATGCTTCTGGCATCTAATGAGTAGAGGCCAGGGATGTTGCTAAGCATCCTATGATGTACAAGACAGCCTGTATGATGAATTATCCAGTCTCAAATATCAGTAATACAAAGGCTGAGACACCCTGGTCTGGATTTGTCTTTTGACTTCTTTCCGGATGGGGTCAAGATCAAGTTTTTAGCTATTTCCTTGGAAATCATGGGCTGCTGGTGCCCTCTTCCTCTAAGACCACACCCAAACCTGCAGAGCTGCACCTGAGGTGTGTACCCTCAGAATAATGTTTCTGGATTTTCTGATGCACTGAAATACAATTTAACCTAAACAGCAAAACAGCTACTGGGTTAGAAATAAAACCAAATACTCATATGCTTAGAGATCCTCCCCAAGGAGTAGATGTTTTATTCCAGTTCTTTCAGATGGGTTTGCTGTTACGTGCTGACAGTTGGATCTAACTCATAGCGACCCTATGTACAGCAGAACGAAACAGTTCCTGACACTGTGCCATGCAGATCATTTTTGGGAATGGATTGCAGGGTTCTTCTCCCTAGCCTGCAACACCTGGTATTCCCAGGCGGTCTCCCAGGGGACTCTGCCTAGCTTTCAAGATCAGGCAAGATCAGATGCCAGGGTGCTATGGCTGCATTCAAGAGTTGGTGTCCAACTCATAGCAACCCTATGCACAACAGATGAAACACTACTGTCGTGATTCTCTGCTATCCATAGGGTTTTCAATGGCAGATTGCTTTTTTGGGGGAGTGGGCTGCTGGGTCCTTCTCCCAAGCACCTGGTGTTCATAGGCTGTCTCCCATGCAAGTACTAACCAGGTCTGACCCTGCTTAGCTTCTGAGATCTGACGGGATCCGACACCATTGTGGTATGGCTGCAGGCTTCAGATGGGGTAGGTGGAACAAATCTAATGAATAGTCCATTGCTCTCAACAAAGTCTCTGCAGTGGCTCTGGTGCCAGGCCAGTCATCTTCCTATTTTTTTAAGACAAACTGAGGTCAGAAAAGCAATAATGCCCCAGAGAGGCCGGAAGTCGTCCCACTTAAAGTTTATTTCATGTGATTCTTCTCAGCATGCAGTATACTTTCTTGGGGGTGGTGGTGGTGGAAGTCTTTGCTGCCCCCAGTTCATATTATAAATTAATTTACAAATATAGAATTGTGTTACAAACAATATTTATAAATGTCCATATGATTTTTCACATACAAAAATACTCAGAAAGTTTTAGTACACAAAGTATGGGGGTAGGTAGCCTCTTTGGTTGTCTTTCTACATCACAATTAAAAAGTAATGGTGAAGTAATTTGTACCTCAATAAGCCACTTATAAAATTATTTTCTGCATGTATATTTCAAAATTAAAAAAATCAAATGCTGTGAGACCTTAAAAAAGTTTTTTTTTTTTTAAATGTGCAAGGGATCCTGTCTCTAAAAAAATTAAAACCTCAAACTAACAATTGCCATCATAAAGCTCAAAAACATGGTACAAAGTCAATTCATAGGACAATACCTTCATCTTAATGGAAGGCTATTCCTATAAATCTAACCATTCCCATTTTTAATTAGTATTTTTGAATAAATTGCCATTCTACAAACAGTGGCTGAGTGTTTAGCATGTAATGGATTAGGTCCTCTGCTGGGCACCGTTAGGACAACTATGAGATTTAGTCTACTCAAGATACCTTTGAGAAGTAACTGGGAGTGCTAAAATAAATAAAATTCACATATATTTTAAAAATTTGACCACAAATGGTTCATTGCATTAAAACTATAAAATTTCCATTTAAAAACTATGTTTAATAAAATTCTCGTAATACTTTGTTAGAAAATGAAATATGCAGGACATAAGCTAAGAGGGACAGGACCCTAGGCTCATCATAAATGCAGGGTCCCCTCACACCTTGGACTTTGGCAGCAGGAGTATGACAGAGGTGGCACCCGCATATGCTGCTCAGGGGAACATCTCAAATGACTTATTTTGAACAGAATCTTTGGTCAAATGGGATCTAGCTGCACTCCTATCCACTATATATACTTATATCTGCCCACAAGGCTGGTTGTTTTTCAGGAACTACAACATGGGTTACAAATGCCAGCTCTGGAGCTAGGGTGTCTGTGACCTTGGACAGGTTATCTACCATCTCAAAATTCTACTTCCCTCAGATGGAAAATGAAGGGCAGTTATACCTATAACAGTTGCTGTGAGAATTGAGTTAATACCTGTCAGGTGTCTAGAATAGTGCTTGGCACACAGGACTGCTTGTACAGCCTTATTGCTATTAGTACCTACCAGGTACCAGACAGAGGCCTTGTGAGCTACATACAGCTTGAGGATTTTTGATGCTTCCTAGTACACGTTGATAAAAACTTAACAGGCAAAGGATGCAGAGTTGGAGGTTTCCTACAGAAATCCAGATTTTCTGGCTCTTCTTGAAAAATCCGAACACTGCCGTAGAAAAGACAAGTGGCTGCTCACAGCAACCTTCAGCAGTTCTTCCCAACCACTCCCTGCTGCTTCAGTTACCAACTATCTTAGTTCTCCCACCCAGTAACTTCACTGGCTTATTTTTTCAGCTGGCTGTACACACCAGAGCTTGCCACCATGGTATACAGTGACTAACAAAATAGACACAGTCCCGCCCTCACTGGGCTCACAGGCTACCTATGCCAGAATGGAGCAAGGTGGATTTCTTGCCAGAGGCCTATAGGCCTATACAGAGGCCTATTCTTGCCAGAGAAACATGTAAAAGCTTGCTGGGGTGTAAGAGTTACCTATTACACCCTGATTATTCCAATCAGAGTCAACAGGCTACAGTGTCATCCAGGAGCTCACCAAAATGCAGAACGTCTGTTCTGCCCCAGACCCTGCCCCAACCTGGAATCTGCACTTGAACCGATCTCGGGTGTGGATGTGAAGGTTCCTGAGCAGCAATGCTTACTACACCTCAGAGCCCTCCCGGGGGTAGATGAGGCTGTTGACCATGCTGAAGTTGTAGAAAGGGCTGCTGAAGGGGCTGCTTTGTCCCCCACTGGTGTTGGCAGGGAAAGGGCTGTAGTAGGAAGATCGTTGGCTGCCGCCGGGGCCAGTGGTGTTGCTCAGCTGCAAGGTGTCTGGGGAGGCGTCAGAGACGGAGGTGGTGGGGAATGTGCCACTGGAGGGCAGCTGGGCCCCCTGGATCCCAAGGTGGCGGCTGCCAGAGATGGCTCGCTGGGTGCTCCCACCACTGCTGACACTTAAGGTGCTGAGGCTGCTGAAGAAGGTGCTGAGGCACGGGGTGGAGGTGAGTGTGGGTCCTCCGGGAGATGAGGCAGTACTCTTGGTGCCTTCGGGAGGCTCTGGGGACTGAGGAGGCCTCAGCAGGGAGGAGGGGGCATCTCCTTCTGCCTTCCCACCCACTCCAGCCCCGAGTCCTGAGGTCAGCCCTTCTTCTGATTTTAATGTCCCTGCAGCCACTGAGGAGCTGCTGCTGGCCTCAGAGCGTCGCTTTCGCTTCCGACGGAAGTTCCCGTTATCAAACATTTTCTCGCAGTTTGGATCCAGCGTCCAGTAATTACCTTTCCCTGAGAAAGAAAGATGAATTAGAGAGGGACCTTATTCCCATGTATAGTGGTCTTCCTTATGGGCCAAGACCCTCGTGGGATGCTTTAAACCGTGGAGAGGAGAGAAACCTATACACACTGCACTCTTGCCTATCTGTATATATCTATGATAAAGTTTAATGTATAAATTAGGCACAGTAAGATATTAACCACAATAACTAATAACAACATAGGACAATTAAGAGCAGGTGTGCTAGCACAGGCCTGCAATCCCAGTGATTGGGGAGGCAGAGGTAGGGGGATTGCGGGTTCAAGGCAGAGGCAGCCTTAGCAAGACCCTGACTCAAAATAAAAAATAAAAAGGAGGCTGGGGGTGCAGCTCAGTGGTTGAATGCTTGCAAAGTATGACAACAAAAACAAGCAAAACAAAGACAATTATAACAATATATTATAATAAAAGCTATGTGAATGCATTTGGTTTACTCTAGGAATTTCCTATTTAATTATTTTGGCTTGTGGTTGACTCTGAGTACATGGAATCCCAGAAAGTGAAACTAAGGATGAAGGAGGATCACTATACTCCACTTTGTTTTTTTAATTAATTAACTAATCAATATTTATTTATTTATTTATTTAGAGACATGGTCTTACTCGCTAGCCCAGCCTAGCCTGGAACTATGTAGACCAGGCTAACCCAATTCACATCAATCTTCCTGCCTCAGCCTACCAAGTGCTGGCATCACAGAGTGCTGACATTATAGGCAAGATATACATGCACCACATCTGGCAATTTTAAATGTTTCATTTTTTTGAGACATCATCTTGCTATGTATCCCAGGCTGGCTGAAACGCACAATCCTCCTGCCTCAGCCTCCTGACTGCTGGGACTACAGGCATACACGACCATGCCAGGCTTCTGTACCCCACTTTGAATCTGGTAGGAGTAGGCTCATTAAATGCTAACAAAGATGCTCAGTTCACTTGGTTGTATCATCTTCTGCAGGACACCTTATTTGCTTCAAGGAAAATCTAGAACAAAGTCCTTCTAGCCATTTCGGTCTCCTTCCAAGCAGCACTTACAATCACCCAACGCCTTCCCTTATTCTAGATCCAAATTATGTGACCTTGCAAAATCACGGAATTCTGGTACTTAAAAGCTTCAGCTTCCATTTCTTTTATAAAATGGGGATAATTTGAGACCAACTTGGGCTACAGAGAGAGACCCTTACAATGTCTCAAGAAAAAAATAAAAATAAAAGCCAAGCATAGTGGCACACACCTGTAATCCCAGCGACTGGGGAGAAGGGGACGGGAAGATCAAAAGTTCCAGGCCAGAAGCAGCCTATACAACTTAGGGAGTCCCTGTCTCAAATTAAAAAAAGATAAAAATGGGGCTTGGGTATGCAGCTCAGTGGTAGAGCATTTGCAAAGTATGTGTGAGGCCCTGGGTTTAGCACCTCAGAACAGCAAAAAATAAAAAAATATAAATATAAAATAGGGATAATAGTACCCATCTTGAAATTGCCTGTGAAGCTTAAATCGTATCTTTGCATAGTAGCTGACATACAGCAAGCAGTGAAAACACAAAATTTATATTATAATTATTATTCTGTGAAAGTGCACAATTCCCACTCCTGAATGAAAAACTCACACAGGAAAAACGCAACTTCAAAATGATAAAAATTACTGAGCAATTAAATTTTAACAGCTCAGACAGGTGTGGTGTACCTGTAATTCCTGTGATTTAAGAGGCTGAGGGAGGACGATTGCAAGTTCAAGGCCAGAGGCAGCCTGCATAACTTAGCAAGAACCTGTTTCAAAATTAAAAAAATAAACAATGGGCTGGGAGGGCAGCCCAGTGGTAGAGCACGTTCAATGTATATGCTCCCAAGTGCTGGGATTACAGGTATGTGTCATGACATCTGAACAGTTAGACTCCAACCACCTATTATCTACTTTCCTGAGCCCATTTTCTTCAGTGAACTCTTTTTTTTTTGGGGTGGGGGTGGTACTGGGATTTGAACTCAGGGCCTGGCATTTGCATGCTTTTGCAAACGCCAGACCACTGAGCTGCACCCTTAGCCTATTTTTTTTTTTTTTTTACTTTTTGAGACAGGGTCTCGCTAAATTATGCAGACTGCCCCTGGTCTTGAACTTGCGATCCTCCTGCCTCCGCCTCCCAAACTGCAGGGATTACAGGCCTCCCAAGCCACAGGGATTACAGGCGGGTGCCACCGCACCCAGCTCAGTGAACCATTTTCTGTAGATGTTGTGTTAGGTGCCATTGAGCTGGTGTTTGACTCATAGCAACCCTATGTACAATAAGAAAAACACTATTGTCAGTGCTTCTCTGCTATTCACACGGTTTTCAATGACTGACTGTCTTTTTCAAGTGGGGAGTGGGTTGCCAGGTCCTTCTCCCAAGACTATAGCACCTGGTTTTCCCAAGGTGGTCTCCCATCCAAGGACTAACCAGGCCCCACCCTACTTATCTTCAGAGATCTGAAGGGATTGGGTGCCACAGTGATACAGCTGCAGGTATTTTCTGTAGATAGTTTCAGGGGGAAAAAAATTGCGTGAATTACCATTTCGCCAATACTTACACCTATCGGGATATGTATACTGGGCCATCTTAGCACCATTATCTTATTGATTTTTGTGGTGCTGAGGATTGAACCCAAGGCTTCACTGGCACATGCTAAACAAGTACACTACCACTGCACTACACCCCTAGCCCCGAGATGTGTACTTTTATTTTTCTTTCTGCGGATACCAACAGCTTTAAACTTTTATTAAAGTTCGGGAGTTGACCTAACAATTGACATTATGATTTTGGGTGATTTAGAGACCAAATCAGGAAAGTGTACCTTCTAGAACCACATGTCTTATCCTATACCTGTGGCTATTGGGCATAAGAAATCTGACTAGTCCAAATTAAGATGTGGTGCAAAATACACACTGTATTTTGAAGATTTAAGACCAAGAAAATAATGTGAAGAATCTGGCTATTTTTGTGTTTATTATGTATGGAAACATTTTGATTACTTAAAAATATTAATGTCACCAATGTGTTTTTGAATACGGCTACCAGAAATCTTAAAATCACGCGTAGCTGGCACCATACAGTCCATCTACTGGAAAGTGTTGCTGTAGAATGACTTATGGGGGCTGAAGATATAGCTAGCTCAGTGACAGAGTATATCCTCAGCATGCATGAGGCCCTGGGTTCCATCCCCAACCCCACAACAATAAAATGTAAAATGCTTTCAAGGAGGCGCTCATTTCAAGCTCCAGAGCACTTACATAATCTACACGAAACCCTAAATCTCTGCAGTGTGCACTGAAATGGTTTTATTTCTCTTTTCATTTTCTTGTCTATCACAATTCTTTCCCTCTCTCTCGTCCTGGGTTCCTTCAAAAAATCTCAGTAGGAAAGTTTCTCCTTTGTAAGCTTCTCTCCACCTCCACCTCTCTGGGCCAGGTAAGCAGGAACACTCATAACATTGACACAGCTCTACTGGCTCCAGAAGTTACTGGGCTTAGATCAGAAGGAAGCAAAGGTGGGATATTTACTTTCGAGCGTCCAAGTAGTTAAGATACCAAAACCACAATTTGCAGAGCCCACTGAAGTTTTCCCAGCCCTGTGCCCCCTCTCTGGATGGCTGTCCCACTGTGGTCAAGTTTACCTCTCTCAAGGTAGGCAGTATTAGTTCCACTAGAGAAGCAGTGTTGGAGGAAGTGTGCCAACGCGCAATTTTTCTCCCACCTTTTATGAAAGGTGGTCAGTCTCAGCTCACCTGAATCCCCTTGTAACTGTCCCTTATCTGAAAGCTAGCTCCTGTTGTTACTCCTCACCTATCCCCCAGGAACTAGACTGTTCCTTCAAATGCCCAGATAAACACCACCCAGTACACGAGTGGCCCCCATTTGAGGACGCGAACTTTTCCTTTTCTCCAGCGGGCCAACCTGTGTGTGTAAGGGAGGAGCTCCCTCCCCACCGGGTCTTCCCTCCAAAGATACTTCTTTGTCCTCTGGTTCCCTCACCCATACCACTCGACGTTGAGGTGGTTGTTACTACACCTGCTTCCAGCCTACCCCCATATGAATGAGAAAACCCTTCGCTGACCTTCTAGCCAGACACACACAGACCCCTATCCGGCACCTGCGCCCCGCTCCCGCCCGTGCACCGCTTCCCCGCCCTCCCCAGCCGGACAGCGTCTGGCCGGCCTCCGTTACCTGGATCGTCCTCGTCGCGGGGCACCTTCTTGAAGCAGTCATTCAGCGACAGGTTGTGGCGGATGGAGTTCTGCCAGCCTGCTTTACTGCGCTGGTAGAAGGGGAAGCTGTCCGCTACGAACTGATAGATGTGGCTGAGCGTGAGCTTGCGCTCGGGCGCGCTCTGGATGGCCATAGCGATGAGCGCCGAGTACGAGTAGGGCGGCCGCACCATCTTCATCAGGTCCTCGCGGCTGGCCATGGACAGCCAGCCCAGCTCGCCCGGGGCTGCGGGCCCCGCGGGCGAGGCCGGCGCGGCGGACGCGGGCTGCGCGAAGGGCCGCTGCCCGCATCCGAAGGCGCCCGCGGCGGACGGAGGCTGCAGGAAGGGCCCGGCCGCTGCACCCGGGGGCGGGGGCGGCGGCGGCGGGGGCGGCGGCGGCGGGGCGCCCAGGTACGCGGCGGCAGCGGCTGCCGCGGCGGAGGGCGGGCCTCCCACTCCGGGTCCGTTGAGCCACAGGTAGGGGTTGGCGGCTGCGGCGGGCGGCGCGGCGTAGTCGGCCAGTCCGTACGCCGCCCTAGTGGCCGGGGGCGCGCCCGGGGCGGCGGCGGCGGCGGCGGGCGGGGGCAGGCCGGGCTGCGAGTACACGCCGAAGTTGTCACCACAGTAGAGGGCCATGTCGGCGGCCGTGGGCGGGTGCGGCGTGGCGGCAGCGAGGGGCGAGCGGGGCTGGTCTCGCCGCTCGAGCGAGAGCATCCCTTTGGGGGCCAGACCCGCGGCCCGCGTCGGCCGTCGCTCTGAGCCCGATGTGCTGAGCCGGGCTCGACAGGTGCGCGCGGGCCGCCTGCGAGCTGCCTCTTATACCCGCGCCTCCTCCCGTGCTCGGCCCGGACTGGGTTAGGGCGGCAGCCGCTGGCCCTGGCTCTGCACGCCCTCGCCACGCCCCACCTGCCGGCGCGCCGGGGCCGAACGCGCCGAAGCCTCGCGCCTGCCCGCCCCGCCCCCGATCCCCTCCTAGTCGGCCTGGGAGCCGGGGGAGGCCGGCGTCTCCAGGTTTAAGGTGAAAAGCGCCACTCCATTCCTAGCCCGCGTATTCTTAGCCTAATAAGATGAAATAAGGAGTATTAAAACGAAAAGGTACACCAAACTATGCAAATATTTTCTAAGATGTCCGCAAGTTAATTCGGAGTGGCCGCTAAGGCCACCTGTCTAGCCCCGCTGGTTTTTCTTCCTCCTAAGGCTTTTGTAGTAAGACGGGTGAGATTCACGTTCAGTCTCAACTGATCGGCTCCCATTCGAAAATAACAGATGTGATTTACAGCCCTTTTAGGTGTGCCGTAGAATGTATCAGCGGGCACCCTTGATGTGTCTGTCCCTTAATCCTTCGGGATCCTGTGATCCCAGGAAATGAAATCGGTGTTTAATTTTTCTAACCAAACTGTATGTTCGCCCATGTTCGGGAAGCACTTGTTCACTTTATGTCGCGTTTGTTCGGACTTTTGGTGTGATTTCGTTATCTTTAAAAAGGTGAAAGTATTCAAAGATCTAAGGAAGTGGCTTCGGAATTCTCATTTTAAAGCCAGTAGTTTAAGTCTGAAGTAATTTAAACTGTTCAAGAGGTGCCCGTACACAAAAACGGTCTCATATAATTATGGTACGTGACTTGCCCTCAACTTCTCTTAAGATTTTTAATGCGGCTCCCTGCCTGGAAAAAAGAAACAAAAAAGGTAAAATACTGTGACTATCCCACGTGGCATACAATCATTATTTATTGGCTCGAAATAACAATAAAAAATGGTCTCTTTTACAATTAAACGTGTTCCTAAATGTGTTCTTAATAAGCGACAGGTCTGAATTTCTCATTTAAGAGGGGAAAGGAGGGAAAAATTTTTTTCTATTTGCCAGTTATAGACACTTCAGAATATTTAATAATCCAGTTTTCACGACAAAGTTCTTTGGCTTCTCACCTCTTATAAAATAAAATACAGTGGTATTTAATTAGCAAATTTGGGTACCGAAAATGTAAATTTTACTTTAAATGTACTAGTTAGTCTTTTTTTTTTTTTTTCCTAGACTCGGGAATTATTGTCAACTCTAAAGCACACTATTTCTTTAAATTTCCTGAAAAATGCCGAAAATAGGAGTTGTGTTTGTCTTAATGGTATTTTGGTTTAAGGATTTAATTTTTTCCCTAATTTAGGTAAATATTGTGCTTATTTTCTTCCCAAGTGGCCGGAAACAAAGTTAGTTGTTTGTTTTTGTTTTAAGATTTTTCCTGGGATGTTAGGGATGACAAGGATGACCCAGGACATTGGAGAGCAAGTTTTCCTCTTACCATTCCCCAATTTAATGTTTGTTCTTAAATGTAAAAGTTTAAGCTAAAAAGAGAAAGTCCAAAAGAAAAATTGGGAACCACGATGGCCATAAATAATGAAAACTTTGGAGTTTTCTCCCCTATAGTAATTGATGTTCTTAAAAGTAGGATACCTTCCCATTATCTTTCAGCAAATTGCTTACCCATACATAGCAATTTTGTAGTTTTTCTTTAGGGTCTAATTCTTAAGCCAGTAGCTCCAAATTATTCTGAATGAGAGACCATGGTCATAGATTATGGTTTGTTATTTTGATGAAAGTTTTTACCTCATAGGGATATTTTCTTCCTTAACGATATCTTTTCTTTTGCAGACCTTAATTTTATTTCAAAGGGACAGAGCCACCTAGTGACTCTTTACCTCTATTACAGCACATGTCCACTCTAAGGAGCTCTATGTTATATTTCTCTATTTTTAAATCACATTTTATTTACATAGACTTAAAACTGGTATTGGTTGTGGCCTGGTTTATTTAATGTCAAAACTAAAATAATACTTTTAAATACCTATCTCATTTTATTTTACTGTTTAGACTGGGTCTCACTATGTAGCCCAAGCTGGGATGGAACTCACTATGAAGCCCAGGTTGGCCTCAAAATCGAGTTGATCTTCCTGCCACAGCCTCCCAAGTGCTGAGATTACAGGCCTGGCTAAATCCATGTTTTAAAAAGGATCAAACAAACTTAAAAAGCATTTGATGCACTTAAAATAATAAACAGGGTTAAAAAGTGTGCTTAAAATGCAGGTTCCTTGTAATTGATTACAGGGGGGCTAGGGTTTAGTTCAGTTGGTAGAGTACTTGCTCTGTGTGCTCTAAAGCCCTTGGTTCAATGCCCAGCACAGCAAAAACAGGAGAAGGACCTGGCAGCCCGCCACAGAAACAATCCCGAAACAATCAGCCATAGAAAACCCTATGAATAGCAGAGAAGCACTGACATCGTGTCAGGAGTGTTTTGTTCTGTTGTACATAGGGTCGCTATGAGTCAGACCCCACTGGGCAGCACTTAAAAACAACAACATGCCAATGTAAAATAAGATTAGGCTGTTACATGTTTTCACCACTGGAAAATAAAATACTTGGGGAAATTATTTAACCCAAAGGAAATACCTTGCTTATTTTCCACTGCCATTTGTAATATTCTTGTTGCTCCTTTGAATTGGTGAATAATGGTAAATTATAATGGAATGTAGTCAGTGGGGACGGGATCAAATTCAGGGCCTCACGCATTTTAGGCAACTTCTCTACTACTGAGCTACACCCCAAGCCCAAATACAGTCACTTTAACGCATATCATGGAATGTAAAATTTATCGTTCATGTTAATCTGCAGCATCATAGAAACATCACATTAGTGTTTGCTAGCATTTTTACATATTTCCAGAGGGAGGAAAAGACAATATAAACTAGAAATAGCCTCAGTGCTCTTACCTTCAAAAGGCAGCCCACTAAGACCAATGTTATGCTATATAGAGTTTGCTGTTGTTTCAGGGTTCCATTGAGTTGACTCCAACTCATGGTGACACTATGTACTATAGAACAAATTGTTACCCAACCTTGTGCCATGCACATGATCTTTTTATGTTTGAGCCCAATGTTGCAGGCATTGTGTTTCTTCTCATTTTGAGTTGTGCACATCACTAAAAGGAGGTCCCAGGGGCTTTATTCCATTCTATCATTAAGGGTGACTCTACATTAAGGAGGCAACTCTTGCCCAGTCATTTAGTCTTTCTTATCTTGGCATTATGGGCTGGAGTTTAGCTTAGTTGGTAGAATGTTGCTCTACACTCTCTAAGGAGCTGGGTTTAATCCTCAGCACTGCAAAAATGGAAGAAGGATGTGTCAATCTACTCCCAAAGCAATCCTGAAGCCATCAGCCATTGAAAACCCTATGAGGGTCACTATGAGTCAGACCTGACTTGAAGACACCTAATAACAACAGCAACAATCTCGGCATCTGTTTTACCTGGTGTCATCCATGAAAAATCTCACAAGTAGAGATTAGGAGATCTACCCATGTCTCCTACATGGCTTTCTACACAGCACTATAGTTAGTGTGCTTCTCTTAGCTCTTCAAGTAAATCAGAAACTCATTGAAGATGAATCCTTAAACATCTCTTAAACATTGTACACACTAGGGAGTAAGCAAATGTCAGGTGTGTGCCATCATGCCTGGCTAAAGAGAACATTGTTTTGATTCTTTAACAAACATTTATGGCTTTACTGTTAATGGAAAAACTGAGGCAGCCCTTTTCCTGAAGTAGACCAAGCTTTCCACCAATATGGTTTTTGTCTTCTACTCTAGGAATTTCTTTTCTTCTGAGCCCTTTATATCAACATGTTAAATTGGTCCTGCCAATCAACACACTCAACCACCTAGGACTCAGGGTCAAGTGAGCTATGAGCACAAATAGAGGCTAAGGGAAACCCTGGGAGACTCAGAAGCATGGATGTGGCCCAGGAACCACCCAGCCATATACCAAGTGACCCCCAAGACCCATGTCCCTCTTCCCACTGCGAACAGGCACAGGACCTGTAGCAAAAAGGATGACTCTGAAGGGTTCTAGAAGCCCTAATGCATCTGATCCCAGGGAACTTCCACGTGCTTAATTTGGAAACATGAGAAAAATCAAGATGGCAGTGCCAGTTGTTTTGGCTGAGCAGAGACCATTCATGTGTGGTTCCCCAGCCTGAGCCTTCAGCCCTCTTGCTGCAGCACTGCCCTCCCAAGTCTCTGGGGTGCTTCCTGGCCTCCCAGTCTTGCTGATTGGCAGAATTCTTGGGCTTCCTCAGCTAGCTTCTCATACTCTCCCTGTGTGTCTTCAGCTCTCCTTAGAAGATTTGCCTTGTCGTCCCTCCCCACCCAGACTGGATCCTGACTTCCCCAAGACACTCCCATGGTATCCTTCCCTGGAGCGGATCTCAGCTGAAGGCTGTGTTTCATCCCACTCCACCCAGCTCAGAGCTAGAAGGCAGAATCTTCTTGTTAGGTGCTGTGGAGCCCAACTCATAGCCACCCTCACAGGGTTTTCAAGGCTGTTTCAGGATTGTTTGGGGAATGGGGCGCTACATCCTTCTCCCTTTTTTTTTTGTTTTGTTTTTTTGAGGTGCTAGGGATTGAACTCAGGGCCTCAGAGAGTGTAGTGTAACACTCTACCTACTGAGCTAAACCCCAGCCCAGAAGGCAGATTAGTATCCATTTTATGGATTTTGGGGAATCAAACCCAGAACTTCTCTCATGCTAGGCAATAGCTCTACCACTGAATCACTGAGTTATACCCCCAGCTGTCCTGCCTCTTATTAAAAAACTCCTAGGAGTATAAGGTCTAGAAGTATAACTCCTAGGAGTATAAGGTTTAGGAGTATAACTCAGTGGTAGGGTGTTTTCCCAGCATGCCCAATGCTCTGAGTCCGATCCCCAGCACAAAACAAAACAAAACAAAACTCCTTCAAGAGGACTGTTTGTGAAGAAGAAGGGACCAGTAAAATGAGGGAGGGGAGGAAAGAGAGGGTAACGCACAGGTGAATACCCTATGAATAGCAGAGAAGCACTGACAATAGTGTTTTGCCTGTTGTACAAAGAGTCACTATGAGTTGGACACCGACTCAATGGCATCTGACAACAACAACAACAATAACAACATTAGATACATGCATGAAAATGTCATAGTGAACCCCTCACTATTTTTTACAGTTAATATGTGATTTATTTATTTATCTGTTTATTTTTTGTACTGGAGGATTGAACTCAGGGCACTCTATCACAGAGCTGCACCCCTAGCCCCTTTTTTATTTTTATTTTGAGTCACGGTCTCGTTAAGTTGCACGGCTGCCTTTGGCCTTGAACTCAAGATCCTCCTCCCTCAGCCTCCTGAGTTGCTGGGATTATAAGTGCATGTCATGGTGCCCAGAAATATATGCTAATTTGAAATGAAAAAGGAAAAAGCAGAGCATGATGGTGCACATGGCTGTAATCCCAGCACTCAAGAGGCTGAGGCAAGAGAATCAATGCGAGTTCGAGGCCAGGCTGGGCTACACAATGAGACCCTGTATCAAAAAACTAAACCTAACCAAACCACAACAGTACAAAAAAAAAAAAAAAAAAAAAAAAAAAAAAAAAAAAAAAAAATCACTAAAAATCCTTCAGGTCCTATAGCAGTTTTATTTTCCCTTTCTCTTCCTTTTTCATTTGTCTTCCCCATCTGGTCTATATCTTCTTGTCTTCCTTAAACCCTACCATCTTTCTGGGTGGTGCCATCATCCACCAACACTCTGGTGCCTTGTTTCCAAAACCCAGCTTCTCCTCTCTAGTTCAGCCACCCATTACCCTGGTTGTTCGCCAAGAACAAGCACTATGGCTCTTGTTTCTGTCTTTTTAGAGCTAACAATTATGGAACACATACTAAATACCTGCCACTGTGTTGACCACCCCATGCGTATTGCTGTTGTTGTTAGGTGCCGTCAAGTTGTGTCCAACTCATAGCGACCCTCATAGGGTTTTCAGTGGCTGATTGATTTTTGGGATTGCCTTGGGAGTGGATTGCCACTTCCACCTCATGTGCATATTCCCGTTTAATTCTCACAGCAATCTTGTGGAATAAGAAGTGTTATTCCACATCTTACAGATGAAGCAGTAGGCATAGAGATGTCAAGTGACTGGTCAGTGACCTTACCTGTTGTGCTGTCACCACCTATAACCCCCAAACTCAGGAGGAAAGAGGATCTTGAGTTCCAGGCCAGGCTAGACTATATAGTGAGACACTTGTCTCAAAAAGCAAGAAAACAAAACAAAACAAAACAGAATTTCACGAACTGTGATCTCCCAACCCATGTATGTGTATAGCTTCTATCAAACTCAGGTGATCTGCAAATGCAGGTGGTCTGGCTACAGAGCTCTTGCTGTCAGAACTGAGTTCTGACAGCCTCTTGGATTGTTTCCCTGTACCTAACCCAGTGCCTGGCATTAGTCAATGCCCTCAGTTGTTTGCTTTTTGCTTGAATCAATGAAACATCATTAAGTGGTATGAAATGGAAACAGAAGGCCTTACTCCTAAAACCTCTTACCCTCACTTCACAACATCCTTTTCACCAAAGGCTGCTACTTGTCATTAGTTTCTGATGCTTTCCTCCAGAAAATGTTTTTGAGGTCCATACCTGCACATTTATGTGTGTTTTGTTAAGTGCTATTGAGTTGAGTTCAACTCATAGCAACCTTATGTACAACAGAATGAAACACTATCCAACAAAATTACAGTAATGCTGTATTGACACTACCCATGCACATGATCTTTTTATGTTTGAGCCATTGTTGCAGCCCTTGTGTTTCTTCTCATTTTGAGTTGTGCCACATCAGCAAAAGGAGGTTCCAGGGGCATTACTCCATTCCCATCATTAAGGTCCACTCTACTTTGAGGGGGCAACTCTTCCCTAGTTATTTCTTGAATGCCTTCCAGCCTGGGGGGCTCAGTTTCCAGCACTACATTTGACAGTATTTCTCTGCTATTCATAGGGTTTTCAATGGCTTATTGTTTCGGTAGTGGGCTGCCAGGTCTTTCTCCCTAGTCTGTCTTAGTCTGGAATCTCAGCTGAAACCTGTCCACCATGGTGGCCCTGGTGGTATCTGAAATACCGGTGTCATAGCTTTCAGCATCACAGCAACACGCAAGCCCCCACAGCATGACAAGCTGGCAGACATGTGGAGGCACATTTGTATACATCGAAAATGTACAAAAATGAGATCCATATGGTTCATGTGTTTCTGTACTTTATACATTTATGAATATATCTTGGAGAATTTTCCAAAACACCCTGTATGTCCACCTCACTTTGTCCATTTAGAATTCCTTTTCATGGACTATGCAGTGAGAATCTCCCCATATGTCCACGTGCAGGTGGTTTATAGGTTGTGTCCTTTCTAATTGTTACTACCCTATTCCCACCATATCTGTTGGGCCGTATTTTGAATGTAGCCTATTTTTTAATGGGGTTTTGACTCTTTTGGTGACTCCTCTGCCTATTATTATTATTATCATCATCACCATCATCATCATCATCATCATCATCATCATCATCATCATCATTATTATTATTATTATTATTATTATTATTATTATTATTATTATTTCTGTGCTGGGGATAAAACTCTGGGCTTCACAAATACTAATTAAGCACTCCACCCCTGAGCTACACCTCCAGCTCCTAGGTTATTACCTTTTTTTTTTTTTTTAAAGTATGATTTAATTTACTTAGGATGAGATTTGCTGGGTCAAAGAGCATGTAGTAAAATGAAGTCATTAGAGTCCCCCTAATCCAATATGACTATTTATCTGTACAGAAGAGGAAATTTGGACATAAACTCGGATAGCAGGAAGAACTTGTGCTCACATGGGAAGAAAGCAGTCACCTACAAGTCAAGGTGAGAGGCGCTCAGAGGAAACCAGAGTTGCTGACACCATGATCCTGTCCTTGTAGCCTCCAGAATGTAAGGAAATAAATTTCTGTTCTTTCAGGCATTGGTCTGTCGCTTTGTTATGGCAGCCGGAGCCAGCTACTATAGTTGAGTTTCCATCCCTTTCAAAAGAAAGTGCTGGTGACTCCAATCCAGACAGGAGCTCCTGGCCCAGAATTCAACAACTCCTGGACATAGTCCCTTTGTATCATACAAGCCACCTTATATGCAACCTGTCTGAGCAGGTCATGATTCTTTTAGAACGTGCTTCTCCTCCTATCTTTGTAATCTCCCTGAAGACCTCTCCACCCATTTTTTTTTTTTTCCCTTTAGACAAAATCCAGGCTGGCCTTGACCTCTAGATCCTCTGGCCTTGACATCCAAAGTTCTGTGGTTACAGGAATACACTAACAAGCCTGGCATAGACCACTTATTAATCAAGTTCTCTAAGTTAGAAACTTGAGGTTCTTCTACCTCAGTGATCAAGTCATGCTATGATAGCACTTTGATGTCCCTGGCCTAGAGGGTCAGACCACTGTCATCTCTCCCCTGGATTACTACAGTCTGTACCTCATTGACCTCTCTGCCTCTTCTTGTGTCTTCCAGTCCTCCCCTTCCGCCAACCCCAATATAATCTTGCAAAAGAGCAAATCCAGTCATGATATTCCCCTGCTTTCAGCCCTGGAGTGTCTCCCATGCTCTTAGAATAACATCCAACCTTCACAGAGTGATGCTGGTGATCCTTGGAGAGCCAGTTCATTTTGACAGGAAGCCTTGTCCCTCCGCCATGCTCCCTTTACAGTTTTCCACAGCTCAGTGTTTCTCCAAATCTGGCCGTTCTGATATTCCATTCATGATTTTTGCTGAGTCTCTATATTGCTTATATGCTACCTATTAATTTTTTTTTTATTGATTCACCATTTTTTTTTTTTTTTGGTACTAGCAGATTGACACCAGGGCCTCATACCTACTCTGCAAGAGCTCTACTGCTAATGTGTACTCCAAGCCCCTTAATTTTTTTTTTTTTTATCTTGATACAAGGTCTCACTAAATTACCCAGACTGCGTGTGGCCTTGAACTCATGATCCTCCTGCCTCTGCCTTCCGAGTAGTTGGGATTACAGGTGTGTGCCACTACCCCCAGCCTTCAACATTATTTTTAATTCAACTTTTAAACTTAAATTTCATTTTTTTTAAGAAAAGGAAACAATACAGCATTACTGTAATTTTTAAAAACTAATTTAAATATTTTTTTTATTTTTTATTTTTTAAAATCACTGGCCAGGAGTGGTGGTATATACCTGTAATCCCAGTAACTCAAGCAGGGGAAACAGGATGATTGCAAGTTTGAGGCTAGGGGCAGTCTGTGTAATTTAGTGAGATCTTGTCTAAAGATAAAAAATAAAAAAGGGAAGCCAGCCAAGTGTGGTGGTTTATGCCTGTAATTCCAGTTACTTGGGAGGTGGAGGCAGGAGGATTACAGGTTCAAGGCCAAAGGCATCCTGTGTAATTTAGCAAGACCCTGTCACAAGGTAAAAGATAAAAAGGGGTTGGGGGTACAGCTCAGTACTAGAGTGCTTGCAAAGCATGCGTGAGGACCTAAATTCAACCCCTAAGTACCTCTAAATTAATTAATTAATTAATTAAAAAGAGGCTGGAATTGTGGCTCAGTGGTAAAGCACTTGCAAAATATTTATGAGGTGCTGGGTTCAGTCTCCTAGTATCACAAAAATTAAATTAATTAAAAATTAAAAATTAAAAAAAATTTAAAACACCATTTTCCAAAACTGGGAGGTAAACTATTTAAATGGATCGTTAATGTTACTGATAAAATTGTTCCCTTACCTAATGGTGTTAAATTTTAATAAAAATTTAAAGCATAAATCATATAAAATAAGGATCAGTAAACTTAACTGATTCACAAAGATCCAAACATGAAAATAAAATTTTCACTAAGAATAGGACTACTATGATCAATTTTAGTAACAAAGTGATAACTTGGTTTTATGAAATTATACTCAAATAAAAATTAAATTCCACATAAAACATATGTGTGTGTGTGTGTGTGTGTGTGTTGTTAAGTGCTGTTGAGTCAGATCTGACTCATAGCAACCCTATGTACAATAGAATGAAACACTACCCAACACTGTACCATGTACATGATCTTTTTATGTTTGATCCCATTGTTACAGCCACTGTGTTTCTTCTCATTTTGAATCATGTCACATCAGCAAAAGGAGGTCCCAAGGTCTCTATTGCATTTCTGTCATTCAGGTCAACTCTACTTTGAGGAGACAACTCTTTCCTAGTTGTTTCTTAAATGCCTTCCAGCCTGGAGGGCTCATTCTCCAGCATTATATTGTACAGTGCATCTCTCCTATTCATAGAGTTTTCAATGGCTAATTGTTTTGGAAGGGGGGCCTCTGAGTCCTTCTCCCTAGTATGTGTTAGTCTAGAAGCTCATCTGAAATTTGTCCACTATGGATAGCAATGCTGCTATCTGAAATATTGGTGGCATAGCTTTCAGCATCATAGCAACAGGCAAGCCCCTACAACACAAGAAGCTAACAAACACATAGGAGACACACACACACACACACACACACACACACACACACACATATGTTGTTGTTGTTGTTGTTAGGTGCCATCAAGTCGGAATCCAACTCATAGCGACTCTCATAGGGTTTTCAATGGCTGACCATTTCGGGATTGTCTTGGGAGTGGATTGCCAGGTCCTTCTCCCATTTTTTGTGGTGCTGGGAATTGAACTCGGGACCTCAGAGACTGCAGCGCAGCGCTCTACCAACTGAGCTAAATCCCAGCCCATATATATATAAATCCCCTTTGGTGTTTTGAAAAAAGGCCTCCCTAAATAGTCCAGGCTGGCGTGGAATCCACTAGGTAGTCTAGGCTGGCCTCAAATTTGTGTTCATCATGCCATAGCCTCCTTGGTGCTGGGATTACAGGTACCACACCAGGATTTTATACCTTTTAAAATCATCATGAAGAATTGCAGCTCAAAAGTGTCTACATGGGAATGTATGAAGGTTTTTAATTACCTCATTTGATAGGTTTGGTAACTTTTACTCAATAAATATTTGCTGCAAAGAGCCATCAGAAATAATCTTTAGGATCTGTTGTTAATTCATGACGATATAATCCAAGAGGATATCCAAAAAGGAATGGAGAAAGGATTTGTTGTTTCCTGACTACTGTTCAGTTACTGGACAATGCTTATGGTAATCCTTATTGTCTGTCTGTCTGTCTGTCTGTCTTCCTTCCTTCCCTTCCCTTTCTTTTCTTCTCTACTTTTTTTTTTTTCCTTCAGCACTAGGGGCTGAACCCAGGGCCTTGCACATGCTAGGAAGGTGCTCTCCCACTGACCTGAACCCCTGGCCCCATTTTTATATTTTTATTTTGAGACACGGTCTTGTCAAATTGCATAGGCTGCCTCTGGCTTTGAGCTTGCCATCCTCCTTCCTTCACCTCCCCACTTGCTGGGATTAAAGGTGTGTGCCATAGACAAGGCTGAAATAAGTTTGTTTTTTAAGTGTAAATTAGGCTTTCAGGTGAGCAAAACTTATCTAAAGATATGCTAATCACAAGTCCTCACATAGTCCTTGCACATGATCTCTTGAAAGACTTAATTCTCTCCTCCTCCTCCTCCTTCTTCCTCTTCTTTTTGAGATAGGATCTCATTATGTAGTCCAGGCTTGCCTACAACTCACTATGTAGACCAGGCTGGACTCGAACTTGCTTCTATCCTCCTGCCTCTGTCTCCTGAGTACTGGGATTACAGGCATGGCCACCATGCCTGGATTTATACTCCTATCTTGAAAAGACCAGTCTGGAGCACCAGTGTGAAGTAGTCAGTCACTTCTTAAAATTTCAGAAAGTTAAAGAAAAGGTGGAGAATACAGTGACCTATGTTGACCATCATTGACACTATGGATAGCCTTCTGGGATCTTCATGCATTACTTCAGTGGCCAAGTCTTCCCTGGCATACACATTGAATGTTTTGGCTTCCATGCAGCACCCCAAATAAAGAACTTGAGTTCTTGCATTGAACTGGCTACAGCCATTGCACCCTGTATACTTTCTTGTTGCATTACTCCCAAGCCCTATCTTGGTTTGCCATGAATGAATCAACGCTTTTAAAAACCACTTACTATTTTCAGATGTATGAGTTGGCAGGTCAGATATAACCATGATCTTCATTCAGTCTGTGTCTGACAAACACACTGAGATTAGCTGATTTTACATTATTAGTGGCTTCATTAGTTTGTTGTTATTGGGTGCCATCAAGTTGGGTCCAACTCATAATGACTCTACGTACACCAGAACAAAATGCTCCCTGAAGCTGTGCAATGCCTGGCACTATGTCAATGTTTCTTTGCTATTGATAGGGTTTTTGATAGCTAATTGTTTTGGAAGTGGGCTGCCAGTGTCATAGGTGGCACTGCAGAGAGGTACAGCTCAGTGTGGCCACCTAGACTAAAGAGTTTCCCTGGTTTGGACCTCCACTCAGGTTAATCTGGGTCCTTGGCTTCATCACAGAAAAGAATTTCAGAATGAGCCAGAGAGAGTGAAACAGTTATGTTGTTGTTGTTAGGTGCCATTGAGTCAGTATCCGACTCATAGTGACCCTCATAGGGTTTTCAGTGGCTATTTCGGGATTGCCTTGGGAGTGGATTGCCAGGTCCTTCACCCATTTTTGCAGTGCTGGGAATTGAATTTAGGACCTCAGAGACTGCAGTGCAGCGCTCTACCAACTGAGCTAAATCCCAGCCCGAAACAGTTAGAGAGTTTATTAATTACACACTTTAGAATACTTCTGGGCACTCAGAGAAAAAGAGAGGCATCAGGACACAGGCGAGGACTTACCAAGAGAACAAAGAGGAGGAAGTGGAAAAAAACAAAAACAAAAACAAAAAAACAGTGACACACATATTCACTCCTGTTTTATTTAACCTAGGGCATGCCCTGTGTGCTGTCAGTCCAGGGCGCCCAGCTCTGGGCACCTAGTGTGACGTGAGACTAGAAAGGCCCCTGTCATAGGCTGGTGATGTGCCAAGAAGATCAAAAGAAGAGGTTCCATTGTTTAGGTTTTTCTACCAGAGGAATTTCCCTTTAGTAAAATGAGATCGTATTGGTTTAAGGAGTCACAAGGGAGTTGCCTGGCCATACCCTCAAAGAAGCACAGAATTACAGAGGGAAAGGCAAAGAAAGCTTCAGGGTTACATACATTTTGACCCCAAGCATGGCTTATTGCTTTTTTTTTTTAACATTTCCATTATTTAAGATGTCTCTCAAAAATAATGTCTCTATGGAGGCAGTCCTTACAGCAATCTTCTTGGTAGTTGTGTCGAAGTCCTTGATTCTCAACTGGTGAGATTCAAACCAGATCCACCTCTTGCTTTTTCCATGTCCTCAAGTTTCCCTGTCTTTCTATCTTTCCTCAGGAAGATGGCTGATTTTCATCCACATTCCATCTTGCCAGTAATTGCAGACATATGAGCTTATGTGGAGTTTCTGGGAATCTCATTTTAGCTACAGCCAGCTGTGTACCCAGAGTGGACATTAGCTCTTTAAAAAAAAGAAAATTATTGGCATATAATATTTGTACAAAATAATGTGTCTCTTCCTGACATTTCACACATGTATACAATGTACTTTGATAATAATCCCCCCCCCCCCAGAGGCATAAACAAAGGTGATCAGAGCCTGGGGTAATGGTGCACCACTGAAGTAGTGATCCACCACACAAGAAGCTAAGGCAGGAGGATTATGAGTTCGAAGCCAGTCTGGGCTACATAGGGAGTTCCAGGCCAGATTGAAAACAAAGTTAATTAGAATGCTCTAATTTCCTTATTATCAGCAGGCATTTTATGTATGTATGTATGTATGTATGTATTTTTTGCAGATCAAACCAAGGGCCTTACCTATGCTAGGCAATCACTCTGCCATTGAAAAAAAAGTCTAATGTTTCATTTGCTGTACCCTCAGCTCCTCAGTACACTTTTTTTTCCAGACGATGTCTTATTATGTAGCCTAGGATAGCCTTTGGCTGGGATTTAGCTCAGTTGGTAGAACACTGTGCTGCAGTCTCTGAGGTCCCAAGTTCACTTCCCAGCACAGCAAAAATGGGAGAAGGACCTGGCAATCCACTCCCAAGACAATCCTGAAACAGTCAGCCATTGAAAACTTTATAAGGGTCACTATGAGTCGGATACCAACTCGATGGCACCTAACAACAACAACAGGATAGCCTTGAACTTGGGTCCTCCTGCCTCAGCCTTTTGAGTGTTGAGATTACATGCATGTGCCACCACACCTAGTTTAGGTATAGCATTTTGGCTACAAAGCTGAACTACTGAGATGCCATTTCATTTTGGATAGGCATGAACTATATTATATCTAAATGTCTGTCCTCCCCCACCCCCCATTCTAGGGGGTTGAACCCAGGGTCTCATGCATGCTTTGCAAGCACCATACCACTGAGCTGCATCCCCATCCCATTTTTTACTTTTAATTTTCAGTTAGGGTCTTGCTAAATTGCACAGGCTACCTCTGGCCTCCAATCTGCAATCTTCTTACTCCTGGGATTAGAGGCTTGGGCCACTGCTCCTGGATAATATTTCTGAAGAGTTTTTGCATGTATTTAGATTGGAACATTAAAGCGCTTTACAATAGATAATATTCCTACCTGTTATTCAGCTTTTCTCTCCTTAAATGATCTCATCTTCAAAAAGGTGAAGGGAGTGGGAGGTGGAAAAGTAGCAAGAGTAGATGAATCAGCAGTTCTTCCAGTCCTCAGCCTATTCCTTTTCATAATCAATACGTTATTGGCTATTGCAAAAATAGAAGAGCAAGATGTGGAAGATGTGATTCTAACTTTCTTTTCTTTTCTTTCTTTCTCCTTTCTTTCTTTCTTTCTTTCTTTCTTTCATTCATTTTCTTTCTTTCTTCTTTTCCTTTTTTTCTTTTCTTTCTTTTTCTTTTCTTTTCTTTCTTTCTTTTTTTTTTTTTTTGGTGTTTTGAGACAGGGTCTCGATGTGTAGCCTACGCTGTCCTGGAACTCACTATGTAGATCAGGCTGGCCTACGAACTGGTATTGATCCCCCTGCCTTAGCTGGGCTAAGGCAGTGCTGGGCTTACAAGTGCTGGCCTTACAAGTATGTGCCACCATGCCTGGTGATTCTAACTTTCTTATACAAATAAAACTGCTCTATTTTATTGCTTGAAATTAGTCCATTTTTATTGGTGATATTCTTTAAAGAGAGTACTCGCAAGAAAGTCATTTGAAAATAAGACTTGTAATACTTGTAAACTATCAGTGATGTTTTTGTGTTATTTATTTGGTAGCGAGTCTCTGGCAGAACATGTGAATGGCAGCCAACTCAAAACAGGCAAATAGCACCCCTGCCAATCATGCAAAAATGCCTCTCGAGGGCTGGGGTTCAAGCTCAGGGGAGGTGTTTAGGATGCATGAGACCATGGGTTTCATCCCCAGCACTACAATGAACAAACACAAAAAAATCACGATGCATCTCAGTGTCTCTGTGTTTCCTAATCTTGTCTGCCAAAAGCATTAGATCTAAGAAGAAAAGGAATTTTAAGATTAAAGAAGAGACCAGAAGTGGGCATGATGGCACATGCCTGCAATCCCAGCATTTGGGAAACTGAGGCAGGAGGAGTGTGAGTTTGAGCAAGGCCAGTCTATGATATGTAGTGAGATCTTGTCTCAAGAAAAACAAAACAAAACAAAACAACAACCAAAAAAAAAAAAAAGGAAGGAAAAGGAAAAAGAGACCAGGAGGGAGCAAGGTGGGCAGCAGCATCAGCCTCAGATGATTTGCTGTGAGGCTGGCTCTCCCCTGGCAGCTTTGTGCATTTTTGAAGGAAACTCCAGTCAGGAGCCTAACTTGATCTTTGCCTCTAGAATTGAATGAGGAATGGAGATGAAGTTTCCCACTCAGCTCTTCCTAAGAAAAGAGGAGCATGACATTCCCCCAATGCCTTTGTCAGGTGCATTTTTCTCTATTGTTCCCAAATGTCCAGGGATTAAGATGAGGAGGTCAGGGTAGCAATTTTTTTTTTTTTTAAATAATTCTCTCTAAGCCAGAAGAGACACTTTGCTTAGAGAGCTGTGGAAAGGAATGCAGTTTGCTGAGTGCTTTGGAAACTTGTTTCCAAACACCTGGAGTGTGCGTGCCTAATCCATACTTAATAGCTGACTTCTGCTGCCTCAAAGCACCCTCTTCCCACCCCCAGTCCCTGCTCCTTCACACTGTTGTTCCTCTGGCTCCCAAAACCTTGCTCTTTAAATCTTAGGCATAAAAGGAGCCTGACCCCCAACAGCTATCAAGTGATGCAGTCACCTTTATCTACTTAAATGCAGATGCTCCGGAGTCCTCCATCCCTACCACTGAGGTTCCAATCAAATGAGACAGCTAGGTTTTCCAAGTGACCTGTACCTAGCCTTGCAACTCCACCAGCTCTGCAATTGTGACTGTGTATGCAAATGTGGGCCTCAGGCATCCTGGTAGGTAAGACACCTCGGGTCTCATGGGCACTGTTATTCTTCAGCGCCTTTGAGAAAGACCCTATGGAAGCATAGAGGTTTTTAGTGGCTAATTATTTGCAGAGCGGGCTCCCAAAATAATCAGCTATTGAAAATTCTACGAATAGCAGAGAAGCACTGTCAAACACAGTGCCAGAAAATGAGCCCCCCAGGTTGGATGGCATTCAAGAAACAACTGGGGAAGAGTTGCTTCCTCAAAATAGAATGGTCCTCCTTTTGCTGATATGGCACAACTCAAAATGAGAAAAAACACAGTCGCTGTAACAATGGGCTCAAACATAAAAAGATCATGTGCATAGCACAGTATATGGTAATGTTTTGTACTGTTGTACATAAGGTTGCTATGAATTGGACCCAACTCAACATCACCTAACAACTAACAACATCTATGGAAGCATAGGGAGCTGCCACGCATTATTTCATGCACTAGCAGTCCCAACCTCTTGGGAGGCTGAGACTGGAGGATGGCTTGAGTCCAGGAATTCAGGGCCAGCTTGGGTAGCATAGCAAGACTCTTTCTTAAAATAAATAAATAAATAAATAAATAAATAATAAAATTTACAGTGTATTGAAGCTTGCTCCTCTGAATATACCTAGCTACCCTTTACTAGTCAATTTACTCCCTCAAGTCCTATAAGCCAGAAAGAGATGACTGTGTTACACAGGCATAATTTTAAATTGTAAACATGAGGGAGGATCTAGGAGCTGTCTTCCCTCAATGTGGGATTAGTGGGCCAGGCTCTCAAATCCATCTCCTGTGCAGCTGACTTCTTCAGAAACCTGGAGAAATGATGGCTGCCATCTGGGATGCTCAGAGATTTAGAGCTGCATAAAAGAGTATTGAACTCCTTAAAAACAA
The DNA here is from genome assembly GCA_007922755.1 of Pedetes capensis. Classification (NCBI taxonomy): domain Eukaryota; kingdom Metazoa; phylum Chordata; class Mammalia; order Rodentia; family Pedetidae; genus Pedetes; species Pedetes capensis. The sequence continues at coordinate 70,037 of VMDO01008665.1, forward strand.
AACTAGTATGGTAAGTTGTCGTAAGCAGTATATAAAGACTCTGTCCTGCATCAGAGAGGAAGAAAAGGAAGTAAGGTAACTTCTGATAATCTCTGGTCATCTCTACTCCATCCATAATATGCAAAAACTGCTGGTGCTTTCAAAGCTCCTGGGCCCCAGAGATGTCCAGCACATGGACTGTAGTTTTGGGTAATTATTCATTCACTCACAGGAGTTTTTCTGTACTTGATTATCATGCTAGCTATCATATTTGGATTAAGTTCTGGAGGGCCAAGACTCTGGCATTATCACTGCTGGATCCCCTGCTTCAACACTGAACCTAACACATAATCAGCCATTGGGGATCACTTGTGAAGTGCTTGCTGGTGTGTCCTATTACTAATCAATTAGAGGCCCTGAGGGTGCTGTGCGTCCTCCATTGTGTTCATTTAGCTTCCTAAGATTCTGTTTCTGTGAAAGATAATGGGTATTTGAGTCTCAAGCTTATCCTTGAAAGATCCTGTAAAAAGATTTTATATGAAAGGGGGAATGTTGAAGCCACTTCCCAGCTCAAGTCATTCCAGGTTTAGTTTTTTGGGTTTTTTTTTTTTGTTGTTGTTGTTGTTTGTTTGTTTTTTTGGCTTATCTCACTGTGTAGCACAGGATGGTCTGCAACTCACTATGTAGAGCAGGCAGGCCTTGAACTCACCCCAATCCTCCTGTCTCAGCCTCCCGACTGCTGAGATTGCAGGCATGTACCATGACACCTGGCATAATTCCAGGTTTAAATATTAAAATAAGTTTTTAAATAAGTACTTTGAATAACATGAATAAGAAACACTTAGATTAATTCTTAGTAACATATTCTAGTCCATAAATAAGATCAATCCCAGATTATAAAAGTTTAAATTCATAGGAAGAAACCATTTAAGTCTCAGTAGCTTCGAGTGGCAATAGTGAAAGATTCCACAGGGAAAATATTAAATGATATAGGAAACATCAAAACAAGATGAAAGGGATATGCAGGGTCATTATACAAAAAAGAATTGGTGGATGATCAACCATTTTAAGAGGTTGCATATGATGAGGAACCAATGGTATTGAAGGACAAAGTAGAAGCTGCTTTTAAGGAATTGGTGAAACACAAGTCTCCAGGAATTGATGGAATACCAATAGAGATGTTTCAACAAACAGGTGCAGCACTGGAGGTGTTAACATGCTTATGCCAACAGATTTGGAAAACAACTACCTGCCCAACTGACTGGAAGAAATCTATATTTGTGCCTATTCTCAAGAAAGGGGATCCAACTGGATGTGGAAACTGCTGAATGATATCAATAATATCACATGCAAGCAAAATTTTACTAAAGATCATTCAAAAGTGACTGTAGCAGTACATAGACACGGAACTGCTGGAAAATCAATCCAGATTCAGAGGAGGGTGGGGAACCAGGGACATCATTGCTGATGTCAGATATACATTAGCTGAAAGCAGAGAATAACAGAAAGATGGTTATGTTTTATCAAATATGCAAAGGCATTTGACTGTGTGGATCATAACAAATTATGGATAACATTGGGAAGAATGGGAATACCAGAGCACCTAATTTGTATTCATGAGGAATCTGTACATGGATTAGGAAGCAGTTGTTCGAACAGAACAAGGAAACACCACTTGGTTTAAAGTCAAGAAAGGTGTGTGTTGGGGCTGTATCCTTTTACCAGATCTCTTCAATTTCTATGCTGAGCAAATAATCCAAGAAGCTGGACTTCATGAAGAAGAACACGGCATCAGGATTGAAGGAAGACTCATTAACAACCTGCGATATGCAAATGATACAACTCTGCTTGCTGAAAGTGAAGATTTGAAACATTTATTGATGAGATCAAAGAACATAGCCTTCAGTATGGATTGCAACTCAACATCAACAAAACAAAAATCCTTACAATTGGGCCAGTATGCAACTTCACAACAAGTGGAGAAAAAGATTGAGGTTGTCCAAGATTTTGCTTTACTTGGTTCTATAGTCAACATCCATAGAAGCAGCAGTCAAGAAGTCAAAAGATGCATTGCTTTGGGAAAAGCTGTGGCAAAAGATCTCTTTAAAGTATTGAAAAGTAAAGACGTTACATTGAAGATAAAGGTGCACCTGACTAATGGCATGGTATTTTCAGTCACATCATATGGATGTGAAAGCTGGAGACAGGAAAAGAATTGATGCTCTTGAATTATGGTGCTGGAGACGACTATTGAATAAACCATGGACTGCCAAAAGAACGAACAGATCTGTCCTAGAAGTGTGACCAGAGTGCTTCTTGGAAGCGAGGATGGCTAGACTGCGTCTTATGTGTTTCGAACATGTAGTCAGGAGGGACCAATCCCTGGAGAAGGACATCGTGTTTGGGAGAGCGGCAGGTCAATGAAAAAAAGGAAAACCCTCCACTAGATGGATTGACGCAGTATCTGCGACAATGGGCATAAGCATAAATAAGATTATGTGCCTGGCACAGAATTGGGGAGTGTTTCATTCTGCTGTACCGAGGCTCGCTATGAGTCAGACCCAACTCGAGGGCACCTAACAACAACAATGAATATTTTTTTTAACCCTTAGATGGGCAAGATGCTTTTAGGAAGGCATTTGTGGAGATGAAAGCCTAGGTAACACATGATGATATCCTTTCTGAAAATATCTGCTGAAGTTTTCTGTACTATTACTTTTTGTTGCTATTTTGTTTCTTTATTTTTGTAGTATTTGAGGGTTGAATCCAGGACCTCTCACATACCTTGCAAGTGCTCTACCACTGGGCTGCACTCCTAGATCATTTTTTATTTTTTATTTTATTTTGAGTCAGGATCTTGCTAAGTTGTGCAGGCTGTCTCTCACCTTGAAGTCATGATCCTCTTGCCTCCGCCTCCCAAGTCACTGGGATTACAAGTGTGTACCACCGTGCCCAGCTTGATTTTGTGTTTAATTAGGACTCTAACTGTAGGCCTGACATGGTGCTGTGCAGGTGCAGTTTTCAAGCATAAATGGAGCAGATTGAGAGGTGCTGGTGGCAGGGGCAGAGGCATTTACTACGTCAGCCTGGAGCCTCTTGAGGGAGTAGTCACTAATTTGGGGCCAAAGGAGCCAGAGAAGGTCTCCAGTAGTCTTGCTAATCAAACTCTGTCAAGTAAGGCAATTACAGCCCATGTATGTGTGTGTGGGGGGGGGAGAAACTGTATTGCCAAGCACCTCAAAAAAGATTCTCAGACCAATATAGTCATCCTTATATATAGTCCAATATAGTCTTCCCCACCCCATCCCACATGAATACTTTTATTTTCATTTTGTTTGTATGTTTATTGAAGTACTAGGGGTTGAACCCTGGGCCTTGCACATACTAGGCAAGTCCTCTACCACTGAGCTGCACCCGCCAGCCCCTCTGTAATTTTTTATTTTGAGACAGTCTCGCTAAATTGTGCAGGTTGCCTCTGGCCTTGAACTCGTGATTCTTCTGCGTCAGCCTCTCCAGTCACTGAGATTATAGGTGTGTAGCGCTGAGCCTGGCCAGCAGTTTTATTTTCTACAGTTTCAGTTATCCATGCTCAACTTTAATCAAAAGTATTACCACAGTCAGTGAGGAAGTAAGATACCTTGAGAGAGAAAGACTAAGTTCATATAACATTTATTACAATATATTGTTAAAATTGTTCTATCTTATTAGTTATTATTATTAATTTCTTCTTTTCTTTCTTTTTTTTTCTTTTTCTCTTCTTTTTTTTTTTTTTGAGACAGGATCTCACAACATAGCCCAGGCTGGCTTTGAACATGTGTTCCTCCTGCCTCAGCCTCCTGAATGCTGGGATTATAATTGCATACAACCAAGCCTAGCAAATTAAACTTTATCATGTGTTGTTGTTGTTGTTAGGTGCCATCAAGTTGGTATCCAACTCATAGCGACCCTCATAGGATTTTTCAATGGCTGACTGTTTCGGGATTGCCTTGGGAGTGGATTGCCAGGCCCTTCTCCCATTTTTGTGGTGCTGGGAATTGAACTCTGGACCTCAGAGACTGCAGTGCAGCGCTCTACCAACTGAGCTAAATCCCAGCCCATTTTATATATATTTATATGTAATCTTCACTAAAAGAGCGCCTAGCAGCCTCGTTGATTTACATTCAGGTATCAGCTTCTTGCCCGCAGCCATAGCCATGTGGCATCCGATCTCATCAGATCTTGAAAGCTAAGCAGGGTTGGGCCTGGTCAGTACTTGGAAAGAAGACTGCCTAGGAATGCCAGATACTGTAGGCTTGGGAGAAGGACCCAGCAACCCATTCCTCAAACTCAATCCGCCATTGAAAACCCTATGAATAGCAGAGAAGCACAGATAAAGTGTTTCACCTGTTATATGTAGTGTCACTATGAGTCAGATACTGACTCGGTAGCACCTAACAACAACAACTACATCAGCTTCTTGACTTGTTCCTCACGTAGTGGTAAGGAACAGGCTGCAGAACCCGGTTGGCACACCTCACTTTATATGGCTTTGCCACTTCCTGTTTACCAAGCACTGGAGGATCATCTGTGTATTAATAACAGAAAGAGAAGTTTCCACCAGCCTGGCAACAGAGTTGTGGCAAGCAAAATAATGCTCTCCTACATCCTTATCCCTGGAGTGTGCATATATTAATTGACTCGGTGTTTTATAGATGTGACTAAGAATCTTGAGATGGGAGATTGTCCTGGATTTCCTGGGTGGGCCTAGTGTAATTAAGGGAGTCCTTAGGAGAGGAAACCAGGAGGGCCAGAGTCAGAAAAAGGAAACTGACAATAGAAGCAGAGGCTGGGGTGATGTGCTTTGAAGATGGAGGAAGGGGCCACCACCTAAGGAATGCAGGAATGAGGGTGACCTCTAGCAGCTGGAAAAGGCAATAAAGGAATTTTCACTTGAAGCCTAGAGAGAATGTGACCCTGTAGACACCTTGATTTTAAGACTTCTGATCCCAAAATGCTAAGATAATAAATTTATGTTATTTTAAACCACTGGGTTTGTGGAAATTTGTTACAACAGTAATAGGAAACTAATATGAGAGGGTAGGGATAGCAGCCATGCATGTTGATTGGTTGGCTAGACCCTCTTCTGTTTTCCATGTATCAGTGCATCTAACTCACAACCACAACAAGAGCAGCTTTTGTTATTTTATTATTACTATTTACTTTTATTTTTACTACTATTACTACTACTACTACTATTATATGATGATGATGATAATGATGTCCTCTGCTTATAAGGGCTGAGTCAGTACTTGAGGCAAATCTCCTTGGCTTTAGACTGTGTGCACCAAACTATGCAGTCTACCACTTCACAGAAAAAAGTGCAGCCTTTGAGGATGGTCAGCCAAGGGGAGGAATTACAAGCCACATGTCACTCCTAAAGGGCATTATATGCTATAGCTTTACCATCATCTTCCACGAAGTATTGGATAAGATAAGATAAGAAGGATGGTAACTTTCTCTTGGTGTTTCTTCCCTCTGCCAAAGGAACGGACTTACCTAAGTGACAGAGCTTTTTTTTTTTTTTAATTTGTTAGGTGCCACGGATCCCACTCATAGTGACCCTAAGTACAGCAGAACAAAGCATTACCCAGCACTGAGCCATGCACACAATCTTTTAATGTTTGAGCCCACTGTTGCAGTCACTATGTTTCTTCTTATTTCGGGTCTTGCCACATCAGCAAAAGGAGATCCCAGGGGCTTTACTCCATTCCTGTCACTAAGGTCCACTCTTCTTTGAGGGAGGCAACTCTTTCCCCAGTCGTTTCTTGAATGCCTTCCAGCCTAGAGGACTCAGTTTCTGGCATTTGACAGTGCTTCTCTGCTATGCATAGGGATTTCAATGGCTGATTATTTTGGGAGTGGGCTGCCAGTCTGTCTTAGTCTAGAAGCTCAGTTGAAGCCTGTCTGTCATGGGTGGCCCTGCTGATATCTGAAATACTGGTGCTATAGCTTTCAGCACCACAGCAACATGCAAGTCCCAACAGCACTATAAGCTGACCCATGTGGGGGAAGTGAGAAAGCTGCCAAATGTAAAAGAATAAGGAAATTAGGAGCTATTTATATATAAAGGGGTTCATGAGCTCTTTTTTAAAAAATAAGATATTTATTTGTTTATTTATTTATTGTGTTGGGGATCAAACCCAGGGCCTCACACATGCTAGGCAAACGTTCCACCTGTAAACTATACCCCCAACACCTTGTTTGTTTATTTATTTTGAGACAGGGTCTTGATAAGTTGCATAGGCTGCCTCGGGCCTCAAGTCTGCCATCCTCTTGCTCCAGCCTCCTGAGTTACTGGGATTACAGACATGTACCATGATGCCTACCCAGATTATGAGCTCATATTCAGCAAAAGGTGGCTATAATTTAACTTGCAATAAGAGATCCTTTAGATGTGAAAATTAACTTTCAATTCTCCTTTAAAGTTTTATTTCAAAGCTAGTTGAGTGAGCAATGTTCACAATTTACTGTTAGAAGTTAGAATATTAATCACCATTTTAATATCAAAACACATTCACATGTATACCAGTGTTTAACAGAAAAGTTAGAAAATAAAGTTGAAGGGATTTCCCAGAAGACAGAACAAAAAAATAAAAAGAAGTGAAAAATAAGGGCTGAGGCAAGAGGAGTTCAAGTTCAAAGCCAGAGGCAGCCTATGTAACTTAGTGAGACTCTGTCTCAAAAATAAAAAATAGAAAAGGGGCTACAGGTATAGCTCAGTGATAGAGCACTTGCCTAGCTAGCATGCATGAGGCCCTGGACTCAACCTTCTAGGACTGAAAAAAAAAAAAAAAAAAAAATCAGACAAAACAGATGAGAAAATCAAGCCAGAAAGTCCAATATTCAATAATATGGATTTCAAAAGTAGTTAAGAAAAGGGGAGAGGGAGAGTGTAAAGAAATAATACAAGAAAGTTTTCCAATTTTGAAACTTTTGCTATCTAAATTGAAAGGATCTATTGAGGGGTTGAGAATGCAAGTCAATTGTGGAGTGCCTGCTTGGCATGTATGAGGCCCGGGTACATTATCATGAAATTGCAGCACAAAGAATAGAGAGAATATTCTGGAAGATAACAGAGTAAAAGTCAAAATTCACACATTAAGGACTCTATGATTTGGGATAGTAAGGAGAGAAACACAGAAATATCTTCAAAATCCAGAGGGATAGCCAAAAAATGGGGAAACAACCCTAGTGTCCTTTAACTGATCAGTGGATAAGTAAAGGGGGATAGACATAAAGTAAAAAAAGGAATGAAGTCCTGGTATATTCCATGAGCATGGATGAACCCTGAAAACATAACGTTAAGGAGCGAATTACAAAACACCACCTACTGTAGGATTCCATTTATATGAAATGTTCAGAAGAGGCAAATCCATAGAGAAAATAGTTTTGTGGTGCCAGTGGTTAGTGATTAGTGGGGGTGGGGAGAATGGGTAATGATTGCTAATGGGTACAGAGTTTAGGGGTGATGAAATGTTTTCAGATGGACTCTTGGGTCCATTCACCGTCTCAAAATATCACTTCTACCCATTTGACCATTGTAGCTTTGTTGTTTGGAATGCTAAAATCTCTTATTTTCCAGGCACCAGATCAAATGCAAATGTCTTTAGGAATGGGCATAATTTATTACCAACATCAGTTACTGGGTAGTACTTTCGAGGAACTTGCTAGCCGAGAGTGTGTGGGAATCTTCTCTAGGTAAGCCTGCCCGTCAGGGACACAAGCACCTTCTCACCTGTCCTTCAAAGGCCAATGACAGAGGGTTGCAACAAGTCTTTTCAGGAGGCTGAGGAGTGAGGACAGAGGGTAAACACATACCTCTCCCTGCAGGGTAGTAATAGAGCGGGTGAGCTGTCGTGTTGTGCCCTCAAACATTAATGCACATTCATAAAAAGCTGGGCTTTCACAAAGCTCTGTCTGTCATCAGCCGGGCCAGGAGATGGGGATCCCACCTGAGCCATCCCTCTTCCTCATGACGCTTCATCAGCCAGGCCTCTGAGAACTATAAATAAAGACCACTGCGAAAGGCTTCTCTGTCTGACCCTTTAACCTGAAATAAAAATAAAGCTTGGAGAATGTAATCCTGACTCAAGGCTTCTTCATGGGCTTCTCCTTCCCTTACCTGTTGACAGGTGCCTGCCAGACCTCACAGTTACCTTTGATTTAGCTGTAATGGCATCTCCACACTTAGCAGAGGTCTGCCCTGTAATCCTTTCTGAAGCTTAAGTCAATTTATATGGTAACCTGAGAGTCATTTCCTGCTTCCCAATGATGTCACTGTCTGTTAACACATACTGGAGTGACCACTAACTCATGCTTAGGGCGACAGAACCGTAGATCATACTCAAAGTCAGAGCTGGCTCAAAACAAATGCCATGTGAGATTTTGGAACAAAAAAGAAGTTTGATTCCAATATACCTCTTGTAAACCCCTACGCTAGCTCTATGGTTTTTTTCAGTGAACCAAGAGTGGATTTTGTGAATCCCAAATCTGCTCCTGAGAAAGTCAGTGTACTTTTGGGGATAAGAGTGGCAAACTTGACATTGGGGTGGAAAATTGGGTGCATAAAATCATCCAAACTTTCAACTGGATTTTATTTTTATTTATTTTTAATTAATTATTTTTGTGGTACCAGGGGATTGAACCAAGGGCCTTGAGCGTATTTTGCAAGTGCTCTATCATTGAGCTGCACCTCCAGCTCCCTATGTTTTAAAATTCTTTTTTAGCCGACCATGGTGGCTCACCTGTTATCTCAGTGACTCAAGAGGCTGAGATAGGAGGATTGCAGGTTTGAGGCCAGAGGCAGCCTGCATAACTTAGCAAGACCCTGTCTCAAATTAAGAAACAGAAAAGGCGCTAGGGGTGCAGCTCAGTGGTAGAGCACTTGTAAAATATGCCTGAGGCCCTGGGTTCGGCACCCCAGTATGAAATATATATATATATATATATATATATATATATATATATATATATATATATATATATGTTGAGACAGGGTCTTGCTAAATTATGCAGGCTACTTCTGGGCTTGAATATGGGATCCTCTTGTCTCTGCCTCCTGAGTTACTGGAACTACAGGTGTGCAACACCATGCCAGCTCTGTTGAAGTCTAAATCAGATATATTTCTCAATTCAATGTTCTCTTCCCTGAAATGTACTCGCACAGATAAAAGTTATCTCCAGCAATTTGTTGTCATACAAGAGGATTCTAAATGTCTTTGCTCTCAGCTGTTTGTGGTTCTGGAGTAAATTTTGTCATAATTTCTGAATGTTGAACAGTATCTCTTCAAGTGGGTGTGGTGGTGCATGCCTCTAATCCGAGCACTCAGGAGGCTGAGGCAGGAGGATCATGAGTTCCAAGTCAGCCTGGGTTACATACAGAGTTCCAGGCCAGGTGAGGCCAACAGTGATACCCTGTCTCAAAAAAAACAAGAACAAATTCAAAAAACAAGCCAAACCCAAAATACAGTATGTCCTAAACATGGAAAAATTATAGTTATTTTGCTATAGGATAGATTGACTATAATGATTATACCATGGATAGAGGGGCGTGTGTGTGTGTGTGTGTGTGTGTATGCATGCATGTGCACACACATGCATTTTTCTTTGTTTTAAATGAGGGAGAAGGATTAAAAGAATATTTGGCTTAAATTTCTGAATATACCTAGTTCCAAAATGTCAATGTTCTCCTTCCCTACCATATTACCTTCCTATTACTGCTGTGAGAAACCATCACAGGGGCTGCAGGCATAGCTCAGTGGTAGGCGCTTGGTTAGCATGCACAGAGCCCTCAGTTCAGTCCCTCAGTGCCCTCCCTATAATAAGAAATCACTACAAACTTAGTGGCTAGGCAATACAAATTTATTCTTTTATAGTACTACAGGCCAAAAGTCTAAAACCAAGGTGTCAATAGTGCTGCATTCCTTATTGAGGTTCTGGGGCAGAATTCTTTTCCTTGCCTCTCCCAGCTTCCAGAAGCTCCCTGCATTCCTAGGTTTGCAGTCCTTCCTCCATCTTCAGAGCCCATGACTCTACCCTTTTGCTCTGTTCTCATAGCTTTTTCTGCTGAGGACCCTCCTGCTTCCTTCTTACAATGATGTAGTGAGTACAGTAGCCACCAAGCAAATCCCAATAATCTCTCATTTTAAGATCTTTAACCTGGCCAGCCATAGCCCTGTGGCATGCGATCCATCAGATCTCGGAAGCTAAGCAGGGTCAGGCCTGGTTAGTACCTGGATGGGAGACCGCCATAGGAACACCAGAAGCTGTAGGCTTGGGAGAAGGACCTGGCAACCCTCTCCCAAAATCAATCTGCCATTGAAAACCCTATGCACAGCAGAGAAGCACTGACAATAGTGTTTCCCCTGTTGTACAGAGGGTCGCTAGGAGTCAGGTACCGACGCGACGGAACCTAACAACAACAACAACCTGGCCAGACTTGATGGTGCATGCCTGTTATCCCAACTTTGGAGGCTGAGGCAGGAGGATTGTGAGTTGAGGCCAGAGGTAGCCTGTATAATTTAGTGAGATCCTGACTTAAAATAAAAAACGAAAAATGGGCTGGAGGTGCACCCTAGGGGAAGAGCCCTTGTAAAGTAAATATAAAGCCCTGGGTTCAACCACCAAGCACTGCTAAAAAAATAAAAAGAAGAAGGAGGAGGAGGAGGAGGAGGAGGAGGTGGAGGAGGAGGAGGATCTTTAACTTAATCCCATCCACAAAGTAAGTCACTTTTGTCCCATTTCCCACAAAAGTTAATATGTCCACAACTTCTGGGATTAGGATGAAGACATTTTATGGGGAGCCATGATTCAGTCTATAACACGTTTTACCCAAGGATCTAAAAACCCATGCAGTGGTGGTGGGGCTTTTATAAGCAATAGCTGAGAAGCTCGGGAAGAAGTGTCTGCTCACCCAGAGTGGCCTCACTGTCACTCCTTCCAGGCCCCACACCCAAGCGTCGTCTCCCCAGTGGGTCATCCTTGTCCAGAAAATGCAACAGCTGTGCTGCCTCTTGCTGTGGGATAATCAAAAGGGCACTGGATTTGGAGTGACTTTACCAAAGACTAGTTCTCCTCTCCAGGGCACAGTTTTATCCAATGTAGAAGGGGAATGGCACATGTTCCACATTGCCTGGAGCAGGCAACAAGGTTAGTGCCAAGAGTGCCCCCTAAACTGCAATGGGCTATGCAAAATGCATATGCCAGTGAACTCATTTCTGGGGGCAAATTATGGAGCCAGAAGATGGTCAGAGGCAGAAAAGACTGGAGACTCTATCATTCCAAACCTTTGTGTCAGATGTGGTGTCTGAGGCTCAGGGGGCTTCTCTAGTCACATACATCATCCCTGGCTGCGCTGTGCCTAGAACACAGGTATCGTGATTCTTGGATCCTTCTTCCCATTGCATCCCAGTGTAATGAAAGCATACTGAGCTTAATACACAGGGATCCCTAGGGCTGCTCTGGGTCCTCCCCCATCATCATCTCCAGCCAGACTGTCTGCTTCTGTGGAGCTGGTCAATAAATAGATAGAGCCAAGGCGGGGCAGCCCCATAGTGGGTGAACTCAAGCCTTTGTCTCTCCTTTCTCTGTTTCTCAGAACCAGGTGTTTTTCCAAAGTCTCCTCCCCAACTCCCACTTTGACTAGTTTAAACTTTTGCTCATTTATTTTCACCTTTTTTCCAACCACTTCCTACTTGTCTCTGCCTCGAAACCCAGCCATTATCTCTCTATGCCACCTCCATGACCACCAATTCATAATAAATTTGCAAGTACACAGAGCTGATATTTACTTGCTATACTATTTCTTCTTTTTTCTTCCCTTTTTCCATTTAAATAAATTGTATTAAATTGTATACATTAAATCCACCATTTTAGCATCCATTTCCAAGTATATAAATATACACATACACATGTGTAATTGCTGTCAGGGTCAAGTATTACAAGAATTCGTCTAAGGAGCATTCTGTGGTGCCATGTTTAAGAGATCTTTGTCTATCCCACAGTCACAAAACTTTTTTCCTATACTTTTTTTTTTCTGGAAGTTTTATAGTGTTAGATTTTGTGATAGATTCTGTGTTACTTTTTGAACAGAATGTGAGGTATGGATTGAGGATTTTTTTTCTCTCTTGTTTGCATTCAGATATTCAGTTGTTTCAGCACCATTTGTTGAAAAGTCTTTTCTTTTTCTATTGAGTTGCTTTTGCAACTTTTAATTTTAATTTTATTTCTGTTTTCTTTCTTTTCTTTCTTTCTTTCCTTCCTTCCTTCCTTTTTTTTTTCTTTCTTTTCTTTTCTTTCTTTTTTGCAGTACTGGGGAAGGGAGGTTGAAGCCAGGCCCTTGCACTTGTTTTGCAAGTGCTCTACCACTGAGCTGCAGCTTCAGCCCATTTTTTTTAAAAATTGGAATTCTTTCTTTCTTTCTTTCTTTTTCTTTCTTT
>VMDO01008666.1:0-82355 GCA_007922755.1 Pedetes capensis
TTCTTCTTCTTCTTCTTCTTCTTTGCAGTACGGGAGGTTGAACCCAGGGCCTTGTGCCTGCATGCTCTGAAAGTGCTGGACCACTGAGCTGCGCCCCTAGCCCATTTTTTTTAGTTTTTGAGAGAGGGTCTCCCTAAATTACACAGACTGCCTCTGGTCTCAAACTTGCGATCCTCCTGCCTCGGCCTCCTGAGCCGCTGGGATTATAGGTGTGCGCCCCCGCGCCCTGCTCTGTCCTTAACTTCTGAGGGTTCCCGAGCTGTCCATTGCCCCCACTCTCCAGCCTGTCCAGGTTCGCTGCCCAGCCCCCTCTCCTGTTCCTCTCTCCTCAGGTGAGCCAGGATCCATGACCGTGACCTGGACCACGTGGGTCCCGGCCGGCTCAGAGGTGCAGTTCGGCCTGCAGCTGGCTGGGCTGCTGCCGCTCCGCGCGCGGGGCACCGCCAGGCCCTTCGTGGACGGGGGCATCCTGCGGCGCAAGCTCTATATCCACCGCGTCACGCTGCGGAGGCTGCTGCCCGGGACAGAGTATGGTGAGGGGGACCGCGGGGGGGACAGGCCAGCTGGGTCGCCCCCTGCCCTCCAGCCCTTCACCTAACACGGCAGACCCTGCGATGCGATGGTGGAGGTGGCCCAAGGGCCGCAGCTTCCCCCACCTGACCACCACCTTTGCCTTTCCTCTCAGTTTACCGCTGCGGCAGCACCCAGGGCTGGAGCCGGCGGTTCCGGTTCAGGACCTTGAAGAATGGGGTACACTGGAGCCCCCGTCTGGCTGTGTTCGGGGACCTGGGGGCTGACAACCCGAAGGCCTTCCCCCGGCTGCGCAGGGACACCCAGCAGGGCATGTACGACGCGGTGCTCCACGTGGGTGAGGCTGGGGCCAGGAAGGGCTGCCGGGAGGTGGCGGGTTAGCGGGGCTCTTCAGGCGAGCAGCGGTCTGTGGTTTACCAGACTGCCCAGGTTAAGATCCCAAATCGGACCACATAGCTTTTGTGGGTTTTTTTTTCTTTCATTTTTTATTAAGTATTCTGATTGTACCTATTAATGTTGTTGTTAGGTGCCATCAAGTCAGTATCCAACTCATAGCGACCCTACTTACAACAGGCAAAACACTATTGTCAGTGCTTCTCTACTGTCCATAGGGTTTTCAGTGGTGGATTGATTTTTGGGAGTGGGTTGCTGGGTCTGTCTCCCAAGCCTACAGCACCTGGTGTTCCCAGGTGGTCTCCCATCCAAGTACTAACCAGGCCTGACCCTGCTTAGCTTCCGAGATCTGACTGGACTGGATGCCACAGGGCTACAGCTGCAGGCATACCTATTAATGGGGTACAGAGTAATAATCCATTTTACGGTCCTTGTATTATTAATATTGGAGGTAAGGTTGGTTCATCATCCACAGGATGGTTGTGATAAGTTCAGAGGAGCCAGGCATGGTGGCATAGGACTGTAATTCCAGGCGTGGGGAGGCTGAGGCAGGAGGATCACAAGTTCCAGGCCAGCCAGGGCTACATAGTAAGCTGGAGGTCAGATTGGGCTACATAGTGAGACCCTGTCTTAAAACACCAAGAGCTGAGCCAGGCATGGTGGGTGCATGCCTGTATTCCCAGCAACTTGGGAGGCTGAAGGAGGAGGATCACAAGTTCAAGGCCAGAGGCAGCTTGCCTAGCTTAGAGAGACCCTGGCTCAAAATAAAAAGTGAAAAGATAGACTTGGGGTGCAGCTCAGGGGCAGAGTGCTTGCTAAGGAAGTATGGGGCATGGGGTTCTGGGTTCAAACCCCCCATACCACACACACACACACACACACACACACACACACACACACACACACACACAGGCCGAGGGTGCAGCTCAGTGGTAGAGCACGTGCCTAGCATGCACAAGGCCCTGGATTACATCCTCAGCATCACAAAAATAAATAATTTTAAAATAAATAAATAAATAAGAATATGGCCAGGCGTATTGCAAGTGCTACTTATGTGTTAGTTGTTATTATCACTGTCCCTGTTATGTGAAAAGATAAGGTAAAAGGCAACAGGAGATGGTGATGGAGCCTGTGTGGTTCAAAGTGGGGACTCTGGCATCTGGCTCTTCAAGCTTGATTCCTGGATCTTCACTTAACAGCTCTGTGACCCTGGGCCTCAGTTTCCCCATCTGAAATGGAGAAAATATAATGCCTTCCTCAGAATGTGCTTGGATAATATAAGTGATGATGCGTAGAAAGCATTTGGAACTGTGCCTGGTACAGAAATCAGCACCAAATCAGATCCATTTTAATGTTGTTTTTGTTCTGGGGGGGGACAAGAGGCAGACAGTGTCCCTTCTGTCTGGTGTGATCCACTTACAGGGCTGGTGTGATCTCCTCACAGGAGACAGTGTGGTCCAGAGGGGCCCCAAGAACCAGAGTCTCCCAGAGCACATGTATATGGGTGTGAGGTAGGGATCAGGGAGCCAAGATGGCTCAGCCTACATCTGAGCCACCAAGTCTTTCGATTCTGATGAAAGCAAAGCCCTATGTGGTCCTCACTTTCTCCCTGCCTGCCATCCCCACAGGAGACTTTGCCTACGACATGGATCAGGACAATGCCCGAGTTGGAGACAGGTTCATGCGGCTCATTGAACCCGTGGCTGCCAGCCTGCCATACATGACGTGCCCTGGGAATCACGAACAGCGCTAGTGAGGACTGAGGGCTACAGGGGAGGGCAAAGGCCAGATCGGAGGAAATGATTGCATCCTTCTCAGTATCTCCCCTGAGTTCCTCACACCTCAGCATCTCATGTGTAGCAGCAAGAGGGGAAGAGAGGAGGGGAGGGCTGGGAGCCGGACTCTGGCCTGACAGCAGGGAGGTGGGAGAAGCATCCAGCCCTCACTCCCACACCCTTGAACTTTCTTTATTTCCAGCAATTTCTCTAACTACAAGGCTCGCTTTAGTATGCCGGGAGACAATGAAGGCTTGTGGTACAGGTAATCTGGGGGGCCCTGGGGGACCAACTGGCCTTGCTCCCCCGAAGGCTGGGAGAAGCAGAGGAGATGCCCCCTCTGATCCTCGCCCTTTGACTCCTCTAGCTGGGACGTGGGTCCAGCTCACATCATCTCCTTCTCCACCGAGGTGTATTTCTTTGTCCATTACGGCCGCCACCTGGTGGAGAGCCAGTTTCGCTGGCTGGAGAGTGACCTCCAGGTAGGCTGGAACGCAGGCTGCCTTTTATCCCTCAATCCCTCCCCCGCCCCTTGGCCCCTCACTCGGGTCCCTTCTCTCTAGAAAGCCAATCAGAACCGGGCAGCGCGGCCCTGGATCATCACCATGGGTCACCGGCCCATGTACTGTTCCAACGCGGATCTAGATGACTGTACGTGGCATGAGAGCAAGGTGAGGACCCCTCCCTGGGGGACAAAGGGACCCGGGAGGGATCCCCCGCCCCGGGCCGTTCTCACCTCCTGACTCATCCCACTCATCCCGTCAGGTCCGAAAAGGCCTCCGAGGCAAGCTGTACGGGCTGGAGGATCTTTTCTACAAACACGGTGGGTGACCCTTGGCACTCCCCAGTCCCCAGGCCCCCTGTGTCTCCCTACGCAGGGACCTGACCCCCTCTTTCTCTGCATTAGGAGTGGACCTGCAGCTGTGGGCGCATGAGCACTCGTACGAGAGGCTGTGGCCGATCTACAACTACAAGGTAGGACACGTGAGGGCTGAGGCTCCAGGACGCTGATGTCAGTGTGATCAGAATCCCCCCAGGGCCCAGCCTGATGTGACACGTCACTCTCCCTTCCCTTCTCCAGGTGTTGAACGGCAGCTTGGAGACGCCCTACACCCACCCCCGAGGACCTGTCCACATCATCACAGGATCAGCGGTGAGCTGTGGTGGCACCCGGAAGGCTGACCTTGGTGCTGGAGGCCCACCCTGTACCAGCCCAAGACCTGAGGGGGCCTGCTTTACTCAGAGGCTGTCCCTTGACTCTGAGCCCCAAGGCCAGTAGCATGCACAAGGGACAAATGTAGAAACTTGAGGCTCTGGCAGGAAGCCCAAAGCCATGGGTTGAATAAATGGCAGGAGAGACTTGAAGGTTCCTCCACTGGGAAGTTTCTACACTTCCTTTTTTTTTTCATTAATATGTATCTTTGGGCTGGTCCTTTTTTTTTTTTTTTTTTTTTTTTGGCGGTACTGGGGGTTGAACCCAGGGCTTTGCGCTTGCATGCTTTGCAAGTGCTATACCACTGAGCTGCACCCTCAGCCCATTTTTACTTTTTGAGACAGGGTCTCGCTAAATTATGCAGACTGCCTCTGGTCTCGAACATGCGATCCTCCTGCCTCCGCCTCCTGAGCCGCTGGAATTACAGGCATGGGCCACTGCGCCCAGCTGGGGTGGTACTTTTAGATCCTTTCAATGTGTTCTGTTGAGGATCTTTTCCCCTCATTCTTCCTGAGTTTATTAACTGAGATCCTTCCATAAGGAAGAGGCATTCTTTCTGCCCCGGTGGGTTCAGTTCATTGATTGATTGATTGAGTGAGTGAGTGATTAATGCAGGGCTTGGAGGTTGAACTCAGGGCCTCACACATACTTTATAAGTGCTCAACCACTGGGCTGCACCCCTAGTCCATTTTTTTTTTTTTTTTTTTTTTTGCGGTACTGGGGGTTGAACCCAGGGCCTCGCGCCTGCATGCTCTGCAAGTGCTGGACCACTGAGCTGCACCTCAGCCCATTTTCTTTTTTTTTTTTACTTTTTGAGACAGGGTCTCACTAAATTACGCAGACTGCCTCTGGTCTCGAACTTGCGATCCTCCTGCCTCTGCCTCCCCAGCCGCTGGGATTACAGGCGTGCGCCACCACGCCCGGCCTCCCTAGTCCATTTTTAAATTATTTGATCTTGAGACAGGGTCTCTCTAAGTTGCGCAGGCTGCCTCTGGCCTCCGACTCATGATCCTCCTGCCTCTGCCTCCTGAGTCGCTGGGATGACAGGCGTGCCCCACAGCGTCTGGCAGTTGGTTGACTTTTTATTTATACCAGTTAGACTCCTGGGGAATTTATTTGTTCTGTGTCTTGTTATTTACTGTGTCCAATTCTGTCTCCCCCCCCCCCCAATGGTGCTGGGGATGGAGCCAGAGCCTTGTCAAGCATGCCAGGCGCATGCTTTACCGTGGAGCCACACCCCCAGCCTTCTTTTCTCTGCTCACATTGCTCCAGTTACAGTCATTAGGAGCTCTTTCAGTGTGGCTCCTGACCCCTTGCAGCATGTCCCCGTTGGGTCATGAGTGCTTCCTTGCTATCTGCCTATCCAAAGTGCTCCTGATCATCTTCTGTGTTCCCGGCTCACACCTGGACTCTGTCCCTTCTCCACAGACAAAGAATTTTTATTTATTTATTTATTTATTTATTTATTTACTGCATGATGGCACATGCATTTTGCAGGCTCTCTACCACTGGAGAAAGACATCATGTTTGGGAGAGTGGCAGGTCAGCGAAAAAAAGGGAAACCCTCCATCAAGTGGATGGACACAGTGCCTGCAACAGTGGGCTTAAACATAAATAAGATCGTGTGCCTGGCACAGAATGGGGAAGTGTTTCGATCTACTGTACATAGGATCGCTATGAGTCAGACTTAACTCGATGGCACCGAAAAACAACAACTACCACTGAGCTGCCCACCTAGCACATTTATTTATTTATTTGTTTATTTATTTAATTTTTGAGACAAGTTCTCCCTAAATTACGCAGGCTGTCTCTGGCTTCAAACTCGTGATCCTCTTGCCTCTTAGTTTCTGAGACGCTGGGATTACAGGCATGTGCCACTGCACCCAGATGAAGATTTGTTTTTTGTTTTTTTTTTTAATTTAAAAAACACTTTTTTTTTTTTTTTTTTTTTTTTGAGACAGGATCTCATTGTATGGCCCAGGCTGACCTGGAACTTTTGATCCTTCTGCCTCAGCCTTGCTGAATGCTGGGATCATAGGCGTGTGCCACCAGACCTGGCTAAGGGCTTATTTTTATTTTTATTTATATTCATTTATTTATTTATTTTTGCAGTACTGGGGGTTGAACCCAGGGCCTCGCACCTGCATGCTCTGCAAGTGCTGGACCACTGAGCTGCGTCCCCCAGCCCATTTTTTTACTTTGTGAGACAGGGTATCACTAAGTTACGCAGACTACCTCTGGTCTCGATCTTGCTATCCTCCCGCCTCCGCCTCCCAAGCTGCTGGGATTACAGGCATGAGCCACTGTGCCCAGTTTAGGGCTTATTTTTAAAGTCAATTCTTACAAGTTATTAAGATCAAAATAAGAATCACTCGTGATCAACACTCAAATGGCACAGAAGGCAGGAGATGAGTGGCAGCAGCCCGCACCCCTTCTCAGTCCAGCTCTCAGTTCTCACTCTCTTGGGTGGTATTTAAAGTTATTCTCTGCATATACAAATGAGTAGTTGTCCAGACAGAGATGTATTATTGGATTATCTACTTTTCGAAAATGACTCAGATCTTGCTTCAGACCCCAGTGTTTTTCAAACTGGGTGTGTACTGGAATCACCTGGGGAGCTTTTAACACTCCAAAATGTGGGTCCTATCCTTGCAAAATAGACAGACAAAACCCCAGAGTCTGGCATTCCATACGCACTAGCATAGCCACCACCTGGAGCAGGAGAAATAGACTTGTTACTTCCACCGATGCCTCCTCAGCCCCCTGTCGGCCTCTGCCCACAGGCAAGGGTTGTTCTGGCCTTTCTCAGCACCAGTTGGTTGCTTCTAGAATTTTATATTATGAAATTATCCCAGACTTACAGGAAATTGCAAAAATAATACAATGTTTCATATGCCTTTGACCAAGATCTCCCAAACCCAAACGTTTAGTTACATTTATTTTAACCTCTCTACTCTTTCTGTATTTTATTCTCACTTTCAGAAACAATCAGGAATAAGTTGAAGATGTGACACCGTTTTATCCCTTTATATTTCCTAAAAAAGGGGGGGGGGACATTTTCTCACATTGTTGTTATTGTTAGGTGCCGTCAAGTCAAGACCGATTTATAACGACCCTATGTACAGCAGATCGAAACACTTCCTGATTCTGTGCCAGGCACACAATCTTATTTATGTTTAAGCCCATTGTTGCAGACACTGTGTCCATCCATCTGGTGGAGGGTTTTCCTTTTTTTTTCCGCTGATCTGCCACTCTCCCAAACATGATGTCTTTCTCCAGGGATTGATCTCTCCCGACTACATGTCTGAAATATGTAAGACACGGTCTAGCCATCCTTGCTTCCAAGGAGCACTCTGGTTGCACTTCTTCTAGGACAGATCTGTTGGGTCTTTTGGCAGTCCATGTTATATTCAATAAACATCTCCAGCGCCATAATTCAAAAGCATCAATTGATGCTTTTGAATTGATGTTTTTCTCACATTACACAAGTACAATGATCAAATTCAAGTAATTATAGAATCTAGAGACATTATTCAAATTAGTCAATCATACCATTGGCATGCTTTAAATCAAAGAGGTTTGTTTATTTTTCCCCCCAGTCTAGGATCTGGTCCATGATTACGTATTGTATATGGGTATCTTATTTCTTTAGCTTTCTTTATTATTAATTTTTATGTGCTTTGTGGTGGTTTTTGTTTTGTTTTGTTTTTGAGACAGGGTCTCACTATGCAGCCCAGGCTGACCTTGAACTTATGATCCTCCTGCCTCACGCTCCCAAGGGCTGGGATGACAGATGTGAGCTCTGTTTCATCAGAAAGGCTTCCCCATTCTTTCTTCTTTTTTCCTGACCTTGACAATTTTGAAGTGTTCTGGCTTCTTGTAGAATCTCCCTCCATTTGGGTCTATCTGATGTTTGCTCATGATTGGATTGAAGTTATACATTTGGTCATGAAAGTGATGCTGTATTCCCAGTGCATCTGGAGGGGGGCGCGTGATGCCTCTTGATGCCAACTTCTTTGAGCCTCCTCATTCCCAGCTGAATGTGTGACATGGACCTGACTCATTACCGAGCATGTTCAATTACATTGCTTGGTTAAGGCGTTGGCCAGGCCTGTCTCCGCCATAAAGCTGTCCTTTTAGCCTTTGTAATTAACTAGTGACTCCTGGAGACAGACTTGCTTTTTTTGGGGGGATGGGGTTTGGTTTTATTTGTTTTTCTTGTTGACCTCTGTGTTCACATCACCTGGCTTTCTACTCCATCTTACCCATGGTCTGACATTTTAAAAAGCTTCTTTTCTTTCTCTCCTTTGTTTCCCTTTCTCTTTCTATCTCTCTCCCCCCCACACACACTCCTTGTCCTCTTATTTCTCTCTCTCTCTCTCTCTCTCTCTCTCTCTCTTATTCTCTCCTTGTTCTCTTATGTATTTATTTATTTATTATTAGTGTATATTCATGCCTGCAGCCATAGCCCTGTTGCATCTGATCCCATCAGATCTCGGAAGCTAAGCAGGGTCGGGCCTGGTTAGTACTTGGATGGGAGACCACCTGGGAAAAGCAGGTGCTGTAGGCTTGGGAGACAGACATGGCAAATCACTCCCAAAAATCGATCCACCATTGAAAATCTTATGAACAGCAGAGAAACACTGACAATAGTGTTTCACCTGTTGTATGTAGGGTCGCTGTGAGTCAGATACCAACTCGATGGCACCTAACAACAACAAGTGTATATTTGGGGCTGGGATTTAGCTCAGTTGGTAGAGCACCTCTCTGAAGTCCTGGGTTCAATTCCCAGCACCACAAAAATGGGAGAAGGACGTGGCAATCCACTCCCCAGGCAATCTTGAAACAATTAGCCATTGAAAATCCTATGAGGGTCGCTATGAGTCAGAGACCACTCGACAGCACCTAACAACAACAACACGTTTATACTCATTATACAAAATGATACTGCTTTTGGGGTTTGTTGTTTTTTGTGTTGTTTTGTTTTTGTTGGTTTTTCAGTGTGGTGGGTAGAACCCAGGGTCTCCCACATGCTTTGCCAGCGCTCTACCACTGGGCTGCACCACCAGTCCGTTTTTTATGCTGGGATTACAGGTGCACATCACCACACCAGCTAAAATGATGGGTTTCGTTATGACATTTTCATATGTGTGAATCATGTGCTGTTGTTATTGTTGTTGTTGGGGGCCATCGAGTCGGGTCTGACTCATAGCGACCCTATGCATAACAGAAGGAACCACCACCTAACACCATGCCATGCCTGGCACCATGTCAGTGCTTCTCTGCTATTCTAGGGTTTGCAATGGCAGATTGTTTCAGGATTGTTTTGGGAGTGGGCCGCCAGGTCCTTCTCCCATGGTGGATCCTGTACCTTGCTCATATTCACCCCACATCCATTGCCTTCCCTCATCCTGCCGCCCCCTGCCCCTTCGTCTTCCCAAGTAACCAACCCCTTCTACTTTCATTTCGTGCCTTATATGTATTTTTTAAAACCTAGATTCCACATATGGAAGAGAAGATGCCATATTTGTGTTTCCGAGTTTGGCTTTATTTCGCTTAGCATGTCCAGACTCAGCAATTTCTTCTATTCTTCCAATTGCTTTTGCCCTTATAAACACATCTCGGCCATCATGCTCTCTGTCCCACTGCTCCGTGACAGCTCTGTCATAATGTATTTAACTGAATCCCTCATGGGCTCTTGGGTGGCCTCCAGTTCAGGGCTTTTACAGAAAATGCAGCGGTGGAAAATCCTATTCAGCCATGCACTTTTCCAGAAGTCAGAGAGGCAGGGCAAAGGCCGCCTGGCTAGGTCAGAACGCTCAGTGTTGGGCATGATTGTGGCCGAGTCTTAACTGACTTTGTTTCTTCAGGCCAGCGTGATCCTGGCCTGGCAGGTCATTTCGGCTGCCTTTGGGTCCCTACCTACCTGAGCCCTGGGGTCTGACCAGTTCTTCCCTGCAGGGCTGTGAGGAGCGGCTGACCCCCTTTAAAATCTTCCCGAGGCCCTGGAGCGCCGTGCGGGTGAAGGAGTATGGGTACACGCGCCTCCACATCCTCAATGGAACCCACATCCACATCCAGCAGGTGTCCGATGACCAGGTCAGTAGTGGGGCTGAGCCCAGGGCACCTGACTGAACGACCAAGCCCAGTGTGTCCTGGAGCTGAGTGGTTACAACCTCAGACTCAATGGTAAATAAATTAATCAATAAAAATAAAACGATGACAGGCTCATGCCTGTCATCCCAGCAACTGGGGAGGCAGAGGCAGGAGGATTGTGAGTTGGAGGCCAGAGCAGCCTGCACAACTTCCTGAGACCCTGTCTCAAAATTAAAAATCAAAAAGGGGCTGGGGGTGTGGCTCAGGGGCAGAGCACTTGGCTAGCAAGCGTGAGGCCCCTGGTTTAATCCCCTTGTTGTTGTTAGTAGTGTTAAGTCGAGTCAGACTCATAGCGACTCTATACAAGAGACAAAACACTCCCTGACACTGTGCCCTGCCTGGCACTATTGTCAGTGCTTCTCTGCTATTCATAGGGTTTTCGATGGCTGATTGTTTTGGGAGTGGGCTGCCAGGCTCTTTTCCCAAGCCCTATAGCACCTGGTACTCCCAAGCGGTCTCCCATTGAAGGGCTAACCAGGTCTCACCCTGCTTAGCTTCAGAGATCAGATGGGATCGGACGCCACAGTGGTATGGCTGTCAATTGGTTTAACCTCTCGGTACTGCAAAAATAAAAAAAGTAGCCAGGTGTGGTGGTGCATGCCTGTCATCCCAGCAACTCGGGTGGCAGAGGCAGGAGGATTGCAAGTTCGAGGCCAGAGGCAGCCTGGGTAACTTAATGAGACCCTACCTCAAAATAAAAAATTAAAAATTGGCTTGGAGTGCAGATCTGTTGTAGGGCACTTGCAAAGCATGGGCGAGGCCCTGGGTTCGACCTCCAAGTACCACAAAAAATAAAATAAAATTGTGGACTCTAGAGCTAGAAACCCTTGGTTCAAATCCTGCCCCTGCTATCTACCAGCTGTGTGACCTTGGATAACTTATCTAACCTCTCGGAGAGCCTCAGTGTTTTCATTTATGAGATGGGCATGATAACAGTTTCTACCTCACAGGATTATGTGGGGATGAATGACTGATATATAAAGTATTTAAAATAATGTTTGGCACTTGTAAATCAGATAAGGGGGCGATGGGAGGCAAGGAGAAGTCAAACAACACGATGAGTGTGCAGTAGGGGTGGGTTAAGGTTAGGTAAACCCAAATAATAATCACTCATTTTATTTTTGCCATTATGGTTTTAGAATAACAGGAAAATTATGATTTATTGAGCATCTGCTATGTACTGGGCACTGCACCGGATACTCTGTATTTAGTAGCATTTTAGTCCTTCCAACGATCCCATAGGGACAGATTTTCTTTTCATTTTACAGATGAGGGACACGAAGCTCAGAGGAGGAAAGTAATTTTTCCA
Source organism: Pedetes capensis (assembly GCA_007922755.1). Lineage (NCBI taxonomy): Eukaryota > Metazoa > Chordata > Mammalia > Rodentia > Pedetidae > Pedetes > Pedetes capensis. The sequence goes on from VMDO01008666.1 coordinate 11,378, forward strand.
GAGTCACACAGCTGGAGAATGGCAGAGCTGGGATCGGATCCCAAAGCCCACGTTTCCAGTTTGCATTACTCCATTCCATTCTTATGATAGCCCTGGGCAGGATGTTCCATTTTTCACCTTGTTCTATACAGCAGGGAACTGGGGCACAGGGTCATGTGCTCTAGGCCACACAGACAGTAGATGTCTGGAATATAAACCAGGATTCGTCCTCTTAGTAAAATAGCCGATACTCACACAGTCCTTGCCATGTGCTGGGCTTCCTTTTCATCCCTCTACAAATATTCCCTCATTTAATTTCCACAGCATCTATGTTGTAGGTGCAATTCCTATCATCTCCACTTACCAAATGCGGAAAACTGAGGCTCAGAGAGGTGCGGCCACTTGCCCACGGTCACACAGCCCATCACAGGCAGGGATAGGATTCATGTTTTAGTTCGTTTTGTTTTGTTTTGTTTTGTTTTCTGTGTTGGGAATTGAACCCGGTGCCTTGTACAAGCCAGGCAAGCGCTCTGCCTCCGAGCTGCAACCCTCAGAGACAGGATGTGAACCCAGGCCACGTGACCGCCATGTCCAGCCTTCTAGCCTTCACTGCTTTCTCTGTTTTTCTCTCTCCCAGGACGGGAAGATCGTGGATGATGTCTGGGTGGTGAGACCCCTGGTGGGCCGCAGGATGTACCTGTAGGGATGGGCGCGGCTCTCACCAGGACCCCCAGGCCTTGCTGTCTTGGCTGCGTGGACCAGACAGTGTGCTGGCCCCGGGCAGGACGTCCGGGGGAGCCTCCACTCCTCTGCCCTCCAGAGGCCCGCAGGCACAGCCTCGAGGGAGCTGGGGCAGCTGTCGCCTCCCAGAGAGGTGGGAGCCCTGGCTGGCTGTAGAGGGAGGGCAGGTCAGTGCCCTCCTGTTTAGCGCCATCCAGGCGCGCGCCCGTGGGCCTCGGAATAAAGAGCTGTACAGCTGTGGCTCGGAGGACTCGCGCTCCCGTTGGCCACGCCCCTGACCCGCCTCCCCTCCTGCCCACCAGCCCTGATGGGCAAGGTGGGCACAGCGGCCACGTCCTCACTCGCCAGCAGGGGGCGCCCGTGGCATCCTTTCCAGTCTGGGTCCTTAGGCAATCTCAACCCCAGCTCCTGCTTCAACGACCTGGGTGGGACCTCGGCCCAGTCTGCCTTTGTGCCTCATTTTCCCGACTGGCACTGTCTTCTCGGAGAAGAGAGAACAGGTTGACACTGTGGCCTCCCAACTGGCGCAGCTGACGAGCCCAGGAGCTCACAGAGACCTGCCGGTTTCTCCCTTCTCTCCTTCCTTCCCCTCTTCTTGGCTTTCCCTTCTTCCTTTCACTGATTCCATCATGGTTGATTGAGCATCTACCTCGTGCGGGGTCCTGTTCTCAGTCAGGGGAGACCGACGAACAAGGCAGCCCTCTCCTGACATTGAACGAGGGAATTAATCCGCAGATTGACTAGGGTGATAAATGCTCAGAAAAGGTAGGGAAGGAGGACAGAGTGGGGGACAGTGTCTGTCATCAGGGAAACCTCACTGACTGAGTGACATTCAAACTGAAGGAAATGACAGGGATACAGGTGGGCTGATGCTTGGTGGGCAGATCATTCGAGCAAAAGAACAACTGATGCAAAGGCCATGAGGCAGAAATGTGCCTTTGTTGTTGGTATATCAGTGAGGCCAATGGGGCAGGAACAGAGAGAGTGAGGGGGAGAGAGAAGAGGAGAGGAGGGATGGTGATAGGGTGACAGATTGCATGGAGTCTTTGGGGCCGCAGTGAGGACTTTGGATGGAGCCACGTGTGGCCCTGAGCAGGTAAAGGAAGAGATCTGATGCCAGGAGTGGCAACCCAAAGCCCAGCCCTGACCCTGTTCCCAGCCCTGCAGGATGACCTCGTAGCTGTCCCTCCATTGTGCTGAGCAATTTCTACCTCTTCTGATCTTATTCCCTGAAGTCCAAGTCTCAAGGGCCTCATGGAAATTCCTAGAACACACCAAGCGTTTTGTCCCTGCAGGGCTGGAGCATTGTTATTCTTCCCAAGCGCATGCTCCGCCCCCCCATCTCTCTGGTTCTTCCAGGATTGTCTTCTCAACCTAAGGTCCTTGTCCCAGTGTCGCCTCCTCAGCTGAAAGAGGCCTCCGAGGCTCTCTGTCCCCTCACTGCTTCACTTCCGTCTACAGTTCTGTCATTGACAACACTTGCTCATCATCTGCCTTCCTCCTGGGCTGGGGACTCTGCAAAGGAGGCGACCAGGGACATTTGTCCAGACTTGAGTCTGTCGTCTCAGCCCCTTCTCAGGCCGGGCTGGTGTGCTGGGCTCCCCTCTGCCCAGCCCTGCCCACTCTGGGCCTTTCTGTGCAGGGACAAATCTCTCTGACTGTCTCATTGGACGGCAGGCCTAGGAGGCAGGCCCAGGGCTGCACCCCAGCATCATCCAGCTCAGGGAATATTTGTCACCTTCCTGAAGGTCACCACATGCCAGGCTCTCACCAGGCAATGTCAGGGACAGCCGTGAATCAGCCCAGCCGTGCCCTCCGGGAGCTCACAGGCAGGCAGGCGAACTCAGTCACCCAACTCCGGTGACAAACCGTGAAGGAATGCCATGGACTGGTGGCCTGAGCCTGTGGCGTCCCAGGCTGGAGAGTCACTGCAGGCTGTGGCCAGAGCCTGAGCTGGTGCCTCTTGTGGTTGGACCCATGCTAGCCCAGGCTGGGGAGGCTGTGGACGTGCCTGGCAGGTGGAGTCCACTCAGGGCAAACGGGTTTGTGTCCAGTTCTGCCATTCCCTGTGCTACCGTGGGCAAGTCACCAGCCCTGTGTGGACCTATTCATCTGTACCTCTGCTGAAACTTTGTGGGGTTGCCTTGGGATTAAACGAAGTTGGAAATGTTGATACGATTCTTGATTCTTCATTTGTTCATGTCACTTCCAGGTAGCTAGCGAATTCTTTGGGGTTTGTCTTATCTTTTGTTTTGTTTTATTTTATTTTAGGCAGAATGTGAGATAGGGTCTCGCTAAGTTATGCAGCCTGCTCCTGGCCTTGAACCTGTGATCCTCCTGCCTCAGCCTCCAGGGTCACTGAGATAACAGGCGTGCGCCACTGCCCCCTGCTGGGTTTTGCCTTTAAGATGCGTCTAGAGTCTCCACTTCCATCAACTCCAGGACCCTTGCCCTGGTCCTGTCCACACTCACTCCCCACCCACACGCCTTGAGTGCCCTGCTCCGTCCCCCCAACACGCCTCACCTCCCCCCCTCCATAGGATCTGTTCCCCACACAGCCAAAGGGACATGCAAGCGCCTGCATCCGGTCACATTCCCTCCCTGCTCACAGCCCTGCTGAAACAATTAGCCACTAAAAACCTTGTGAGTAGCAGAAAAGCACTGTCCAATATAGCGCCAGAAAATGAGCCCCCCAGGATGGAAGGCATTCAAAAACAACTGGGAAAGAGTTGCTTCCTCAAAGTACAGTTGACCTTAATAACGGGAATGGAGTAAAGCCCCTGGGACCTCCATTTGCTGATGTGACATGACTCAAAATGAGAAGAGACAGTGGCTCCAACAATGGGCTCAAACATATCAAAGATTGTGTGTGTGGCACAGTGTTGGGTAGTGTTTCATTCTGTTATACATAGGGTCGCTATGAATCAGATCTGACTGGACAGCCTAACAACAAAAACCTAGTAGGTCACAAGATCTAAGTGTTTGGAAGGAAATGGGAAGGGGAGTAGGAAGTGGGGGGATTATTTTATTTTGCTCTTTTTTTTAATTAATTTTTTTGCAATGCTGGGGATGGAACCCAGGATCTCAGATGCTAGGTGATCACTCTACCACTGAGTTTCACTCCCCGCCAGGGCCGTTTCCTACATGGTGGTCCACAAAGTCTTACTGAGAAATTACCCCTGAGCAAAGCAATGAAGGAGGGGAGAGAGGGCGCCATGAGGATACCTCAGGGAACCGTGTCCCAGGCAGAGGGAACCTACAATGTGAAGGTGGGAAGAAAACCTGGGATACAGGCCAGTGTAGCTGTAGCAGAGTGGGCTTAGGGAGTGAGTGGAGGAGGGAGGGCAGGAAGGAGATAAGACCTTGTGAGCCACAGAGAGGACTCACCTGGCGGCTTTTCTGGAGTAACACAAAGCCACAGAGGCCCAGTGTTGCAGCCACTGTGCTTCTCATTTTGAGCAGGCCCACATAAGCAAAAGGAGGTCCCAGGGACTTTACTCTGTTCTTGCTATTAAGGTCGACTCTATCTTGAGGAGGCAACTCTTCCCTAGTTGTTTTCTGAATGCCTTCCAGCCTGGGGGGGGGGGGCTCATTTTCCAGCACTATATTGGAGAGTGCTTCTCTGCTGTTTATAGGGTTTTCGATAGCTAATAGTGTCGGGAGGGGGCTACCAGGTCCTGCTCTCTAGTCTGTCTTAATCTGGAAGTTCAGCTGAAATCTGTCCACCATGGGTGGCCCTCCAAGTATCTGAGATGCCAGTAGCATAGCTTTCAGCATCGCAACAACACGCCAGCTCCCACAGCATGACAAGCTGGCAGACACTTAGAAGGACCTACTACATAGACACGCCTACAGCCGTAGCCCTGTGACACCTGATCCCATCAGATCTCAGAAGCTAATCAGGGTCAGGCCTGGTTAGTACTTGGATGGGAGACCGCCTGGGAACACCAGGTGCTGGAGGCTTGGGAGAAGGACCCGGCAACCCACTCCCAAAAATCAATCAGCCATGGAAAACCCTATGAACAGCAGAGAAGCACTGACATAGTCTTTCGCCTGTTGTATGCAGGGTCACTATGAGTCGGATACAGACTTGATGGCACCTAACAACAACAACAACAACTACATAGACACACATTTATTTATTCTTCATCTTCTCCTTCAGAATGGGAACTTCTTGGAGCCACAGGGTTTTGCAGCCTTGTTCTCCTTGTAGCCCCAGCGTCTGATGCATAGTAGGTCCTCCGTAAAGATGAGCTGATTGGCTGAAGGAAGAAATGAGAAATACAGGTCTGATGCTTAGCGCAGCACCAGCGTCAGAGGAAGCACTTTATAAAATAAGCAGGAAGGACAATGATTTAGGTGAATCAGATAAGGGGCGGCCCTGGGGACCGCCCACAGGTGGGTGTGCTGCAGGAAGGCACAGCTGACTGACGTGCAGGGGAAGGTACAGGTTGCAGGGCCAGAGACTCCCGAGGCTTCTGGGAGGCAGAGCTGAGCAAGGACTTTGGAGCTCACTCAAATGAAATGAAAATGTCATCCCAGGCCCCGGGAGAATTTGTGATCTGTTTCTCCTGCCCGCTCAAATTAACACGGGCTTAAAATCATCTCTCTCATGTATTATTTTTTTTTTCATTTTGTAAAAATAAACTTTATTAGCCAGGTGTGATGACGCTTGCCTATCATCCCAGCACTCCAGAGGTGGAGGCAGGAAGATTGCAAGTTCGAGGCCAGCCTGGACTACATAGTAAGATACCATGTCACCGGGAGCGCTGGCGCACGCCTGTAATCCCAGTGGCTCAGGAGTTGGAGGCAGGAGGATCGCAAGTTCGAGAACAGAGGCAGTCTGCGTAACTTAGCTTGACCCTGTCTCAAAAAACAAAGTAAAAAAAAAAAAAAATTGGTCTGAGGGTGCAGCTCAATGGTACAGCACTTGCAGAGCATGCAAGTGAGAGGCCCTGGGTTCAACCCCCAGTACCGCACCAAAAAAAAAAAAAAAAAGATACTATCTCAATCAATAAATAAATAGAGTAAATTTTATTGGGGGGAACATTTTTGCAGAAAAATTGAAAAGATAGATGAGTTTCCATAAACCCTACACCTAGATTTCTCTATTATCAAAATCTTATATCAGTGTAGCATATTTGTTACAATTAATGAGGCAATATGATATGTTAACTAAAATCCACATTTTATTCTACTGCATTTTTAAAAGATCATTTTAGATATGGGGCTGTGATCTAGCTCAGTTGGTAGAGCGCGATGCTGCAGTCTCTGAGGTCCCGAGTTCAATTCCCAGCTACTGCAAAAATGGGAGAAGGACATGGCAATCCACTCCCAAGGCAATCCCGAAACAGTCAGCCATTGAAAACCCTATGAGGGTCGCTATGAGTCAGATACTGACTCGATGGCACCTAACAACAACAACAACAACACATTTTAGATATAACTATTGAGCTGGGCAGAGAGGCGCACACCTGTAATCTCAGCAACTCAGGAGGCTGAGGCAGGAGGGTAGCAAGTTCATGGGGGCAGCCTGTACAACTTAGCAAGACCTTCTTCAAAAAAAAAAAACTTTTTTAAGGGGCTAGGGGTGCAGTTCAGTGACAGAGCACTTGCCTAGCATGCAAGAGTTCCTGGATTTAAATATATACATGTACAACTATTGAGATACAGTCAAATGCAACTAACTGCAACTATTTTTTGGTAACCTGCAGCCATAGCACTGTGGTGTCAGATCTTGGAAGCTAAGCAGGTCGGGCCTCCTTGGATGGGAGACCGCCTGGGAACACCAGGTGCTGTAGGCTTGGGAGAAGGACCGGGCAACCCACTCCCAAAAAAACAATCAGCCACTGGAAACGCTATGAATAGCAGAGAAGCACTGACAATAGTGTTTTGCCTGTTGTATGTACGTCACTATGAGTCAGACACAAACTTGATGGCACCTAACAACAACAACAAATTTTTTGGTAGTGCTGGGGATGGAACCATGTGCCTTCTAGGTAAGCACTCTACCATTGAACTTTATTCCCATCCCTAACTGTAACTTTTCAAGTACACGTTTTGTTGACATTTAACAGATGTATGTTGTTGTTGGTAGGTGCGGTGAGTCAGGTCATGGGCTGATTGTTTTGGGATTGCTTCAGGAGTGGCTTGCCACATCCTTCTCTTGCTTTTTACAGTGCTGGGGATTGAACCCCAGTCTTCAGAAAGTGCGGAGCAGCTCTCTATCCACTGAGCCAACATGAAGCTACCACCAAAATCACTGGGCTGGGAGTGTAGCTTAGTGGTAGAGTATTTTTATAGGGTGCACAAGCCCCTGGCTTCCATCCTGAGCATCACAAAGAAAAAGACAGAGATGAGGAAGACAGAGAGAGAGAGAGAGAGAGAGGGAGAAAAGAGAGAGAGAGAGAGAGGGAGACAGAGAGAGAGAGAGAGAGAGAGGGCATATTTCTGCCATCCCAAAAGTCCCCTGTGTCCCTTTGCACTTTTCCATTCAATCCTCCTTTTATCCTCCAGCCGCAGGCAACAATTTGCCTACTTTGTCACTATAGATTAGATTTACCTTTCCCAGGATGCTGTGAATGGAATCACACAGCCAGCGACCTTTTGAGACTCACTTCTTTCATCCAGCCTAATCCATTTGCAGGGGCTGGGATTTAGCTCAGTGGGTAAATCGCTGCGCTGCAGTCTCTGAGGTCCCCAGTTCAATTCCCACCACCACAAAAATGGGAGAAGGGCCTGGCAATCCACTCCCAAGGCAATCCTGAAACAGTCAGCCATTGAAAACCCTATGAGGGTCGCTATGAGTCAGATACCGACTCGACGGCACCTAACAACAACAATCCATTTGCAAGTCAGCCATGTGGGGCTTATTAAGAATGCCTGCCTTTTTATTGGTGAGTCGATGGACTGTGGCACGTGGATCTGTTTGCCAGTTGATGGACAGTTGGGGTTGTTTCTAGCTTGAGGCCATTATGGAAACAGTAATGAACATCTGCATACAAGTCATTATGTTGTTGTTGTTAGGTGCTGTCGAGTCGGCATCCAACTCATAGTGACCCTATGTACAACAGGTGAAACACTATTGTCAGTGCTTCTCTGCTGTTCATAGGGTTTTCAATGGCGGATTGATTTTTGGGAGTGGGTTGCCGGGTCTGTCTCCCAAGCCTACAGCACCTGGTGTTCCCAGGCGGTCTCCCATCCAAGTACTAACAAGACCGGACCCTGCTTAGCTTCCGAGATCTGATGGGACCAGATGCCACAGGGCTACGGCTGCGGGCGGTGGCACACGACCGTAATCAACGAGCTGTGGAAGATGAGGCAGGAGGATCATGAGTTCGAGGACAGTCAACTCATTATATGTGTATATATGTGTATATGTATGTGTGTATATACATATATGGGGCTGGGATTTAGCTCAGTGGGTAGAGCGCTGCGCTGCAGTCTCTGAGGCCCTGAGTTCAATTCCCAGCACCGCAAAAATGGGAGAAGGGCCTGGCAATCCCAAAACAGTCAGCCATTGAAAACCCTATGAGGGTTGCTATGTGTCGGATACTGACTCGACGGCACCTAACAACAACAACATATACATATATATACATATACATACATATACATATACACATGTATGTGTATATGTATATGTACTTTTTTTTTTCAGTACTAGGAGATTGAATCCAGGCTTCACACATGCTGGCAAGTGGGCTACCACTGAACTGCACCCCAAGCCCTCTTTTTTTTTATTTTTCGTATCGAGGCAGGGTCTCACAAAGTTACGCAAGTTGCCTCTAGCCTCAAACTCAAGATCCTCCTGCTTCAGCCTCTCAAGTTGCTGGGATTACAGGTGTGTGCCATGTCACTTGGCCTTTTATTTATTACTTTTTTGTTTGTTTGTTTTTGTTTTGCATACTATGGGTTGACCTCAGGGCCTCACACAGGCTTTGCAAGTACTCTGCCACTGAGCTGCCCCTGAGCCCATTTTTTTTTTTACCTTTTATTTTGAAACAGGGTCTCCCTAAATTATGCAGGCTATCTCTGCCCTTGAACTTGCGATCCTCTTGTCTTGGGCTCCCGAGTCTCTGGGATTACACGCATGTGTTACCACAGCCACCTTGTTTGGGGCTTTTTGCTTATTTATTTTGAGACAGGGTCTTATAACCCAAACTGGCGTGGAAATTACCATTTCACCCAGGCTAGCCTTGAACTTGCAGCCCTCCTGCCTTACCTTCCTGAGTGCTGTGATTGCAGGTGAATGCCTCCTTGCACAATTTAGTTCATATATGATTTCATTTCTTTTGAGTAAATACCTTGGAGTGGAATCACCAGGGCCTCTGTTTTACCCATTCTTTTTTCTTTTTTTCTTTTTTTTCTGAGATACTAGAAATGGAGCCCAGGGCCTTGCGCATGCTGGACAAGCCCCCTACTCCTGGACCCCTAGCCCTACACACCCTTTTTATGGCTACCTGGATGTGTTATATAACACGGCATTTTTTTCTTTCTAGTTTGCCTATTGCCTTATTTTATGCTGTATGATTTATTTATCCATGCATTCATTATTTATCTCTCAAACATTTCTTCTCTGAAAAAGAAAAGTGGTTGGAAGCCCAGATCCTGAAGCCAGGCTGCCTGTGTGACTTTGGGAAGTTACGCAACCTTTATGGGCCTTTATTTGCACATTTGTTAAATGGAAAAGCCAAAAGTGCATTAAACTGTTGTGGGGATTAAAAGAAATGGGATATATGATGTGTTTTGCATAGGATCTGCTATAGCCAGTGAATGTTTGTAGATATCATTATTCAACATGTTGGTGTCCAACAGGTGGTGTTCATTGATACATTTAAGGAACCAGTGCAAGCAATCTTTAAGAACAACAGTTTTGAAGTCAGTCTTGCTGGTTAAAATCCCAGCAAAAGCTGGGTGCATAGCGCACATCTGTAATCCCAGCGACTCAGGTGGTGGAGGCAGGAGGATCACAAATTTAAAGACAGAGGCAGCCTATGCAATTTAGCAAGACCCTGGCTCAAAATAAAATAATTAAAATTAAAAAGGGACTGTGGGTGTAAGCCAGTGGGACAGCACTTGCCTAGCATATGCAAAAGTTCTGAGTTCAACTCCCTAGTACCGAAAAACAAAATCCCAGCAAAACTATTTACTTCCCACCCTACTCCTGTGCCTCAGTTTTCTCATCTGTTCAATGGGACCAAGGATACTTAAGGATCTCATTTTATAGATAAGTAATGAGGATTAAATAAGGTAATGCAGGTAAAATATGTAGACAGAACAGGGGAAAACTTTGAAGCAACTTAAGTGTCCAATAATAGGGTATTTAAGCATGTTATAATGCCTCAATTATTTTTAAAAGATGGTAATAAAAATTCTTACTAAAATACTACTTTCTAGTGATGAATATTTTTACATATACACTTAGTCTATGTCTACTTCTTTCCCTTTAAGCTCAATTCCTGGAAGTGGAATTGCCATATCAAAGAATAGACAACATTGTTTAGCCTCTTGATGGACATCACCAAGAGGCTGCCCCAGATTACAGTCCACAGGGCGAGCACAAGTGTGAATTTTATTTTGCATTTTTATCAGCACTGATTTTAATATTTAAACAATATTCATCTGCCAAGGAGAAAAAAGTGTTTCTTTGCTATTCATAGGGTTTTCAATGGAAAGCTGGACATTGAACAAGGGAGACAGAAAAAGAATTGATGCTTTTGAATTGTGGTGCTGGAGACGTCTATTGAATATACCATGGACTGCCAAAAGAACCAACAAATCTGTCCTAGAAGAAGTGCAACCAGAGTGCTCCTCAGAAGTAAGAATGGCCAGACTGTGTTTTACATATTTCGGACATGTAGTCAGGATAGATCAATCCCTGGAGAAAGACATCATGTTGGGGAGAGTGGCAGGTCAATGCAAAAGAGGAAAACCCTCCACCAGATGGATTAACACAGTGTCTGCAACAATGGACTTAAACATAAATAAGATCGTTTGCCTGGCACAGAATCGGCAAATGTTTCGATATGCTGTACACAGGGTCGCTATGAGTCAGACTCGACTCCACAGCACCTAACAACAACAATAACAACAACAACAAGGAGAAAAAATCTTACTTCAATAGTTCACTAATGACTTGTTCACCATTTCCATTTTCTTATTCATTGTCTTGATTGTTTTGGTTTTGCTCATGTCTTTTGCCTATTTTTCTTTTGTATATTCACCTTTCCTTATTGATTTGTAAGTTCCTTTTACATATGGGGGATAGAAAGATTTACTTGCCATCTATATATTGCAATGGATCTTTTTCCTTGATACATTGACATTTGTACTTTGTATGAGGTCATATCCTCCTCACCCTCCTTATCTGTTTCCATCCTTTAAAGATCTCTTCATCACCATCCCCTCCAGGGAGCCCTCTGTAGGATGCTCTTTTGGGGCTGATTTTTCTCCTTCAGGCCCCTGAAGAACCAAGGTTTGACTACCCCACCCTGAGTAACTCCATGGAGGCAGATATGTCACCTGGATTATTTCAGGGTCTGACCTCTAGCTCAGATCTCCAGCTAAATTACAAGAGGATGTCTCCAAACCTGAGCTCTACAACATAACGCGATGAAATTTGTGTGGGCTTTAAAGAAGCAACCACCATACTTGGTCCTCCTCCAGTCCCTGTGACCTGAGTAAGGCATTGTCCTCTCAGCTACTAGGCTGGCTTATGTTTTTTTAAACAAACTTTCAACGATATGGAAAACACTAGGAAGTTTAAAGCTGGTGAGGACACAGAAATGCTGGTGGGAGCAAGAATTGGGTCCCTACTGCACGATCTTGCAATGCTCATCATTGGCCATGAGGAGGCAGCAGAGGGCAGTCAGTGAGACCGGTGTCAGCGTCAAAGCCAGTTTGCCCCACGCTTGTGGAATTTTGAGCAAGTGAAATTTTTTCTCTTAGCCTCCGTTTTCTCCAGAGCAAAGCAGGGATGGATAATTCCAGCCGCCGTTGTAAAATTAAACAGTTTAGCATCATGCCTCGTAACGCATAGAAATGCCTGAAACACGGGAACTATTGCTATCAGATCTTCAAGATGTACTCACCAAGGGGCTGGGGACGTAGCTCAGAGGCAGGGAGCTTGCCTAGCATGCAGGAGGCCCTGGATCCTATCCCCGGCACCAAGGAGGAAAAGGATTAAAATAAATAAATAAATAAATAGTAGTGTGCATGCCTGTAATTCCAGCACAACTTGGGAGGTAGAAGGAGGAAGATCAAGAGTTGGAGGCCAAAGGCAGCCTGCACAATTTAGTGGGTCCCTGTCCCAAGATTGAAAAATAAAAAAGGAGCTGGGGGTTGCAGCTCAGTGGTACAACACTTGCAAAACAAAACAAAACACACACACACACACACACACACACACACACATATATGTTGTTGTCAGGTGCAATCAAGTTGTGTCCAACTCATAGTGATCCTCATAGGGTTTTCAATGGCTAATTGTTTCAGGATTGCCTCAGGAGTGGATTTCCATGTGGATTCTCCCATTTTTACGGTGCTAGGAATCGAATCCAGAACCTTAGAGACTGCAAAGTGGCACTCTACCAACTGAGATAAATCCTAGCCATATATATATATACAGCTATATATATGTTATATTTATGTGGGGCTGGGATATACACACACAGACACACACACATACATATATATACACACACACACACTCAAATGCACACACACATTCTTCTTGACCCTACAGTTCCATTTGTGGTAATTTATTCAAAGGAACTAATTAGAGATGTGCACAAATATTTAGCTTCTCATTTTTTTTTTAGGAAAATGATTTATAACAGCAAAATATTTATTACAGCGTTGACGCTCAACAAGCAAGTGTGGCTAAACAAATTAGAGTTCATTGACAGGATGGCTTTTTATGCAGCCCTTAAAAAGAATATTCTTGAAGTATGTTTAGTAACATGGAAATGTACCTGTGATATGTATAACCTCATTCTTAGAAGATACAACATTCTTTGGAAATGTGTGTTTTGGATCCTGTTAAAAGAACAAGGGTAGCCAGGTGCCATGGTACATGCACCCACAATGGAAATCCCAGTGAATTGGGAGGCTGAGGAGGGAGGATCACAGGTGCAAGCCCAGAGGCAGCCTACACAATTTAGGGAGATCTTGTTTTAAAATGAGAACTAAAAAGGGGGCTGAGGGTGCAGCTCAGGGGTAGAGCACTTGTCTAGCACGTGAGAGGCTCTGAGTTCTGGGTTTTAACTCGTAGAATTGCAAAATGAAAAACAAACAGAAAAACCACAACAAGAACAACAGAAAATATAGGTAAATGTAAGCAGAAAATACCTCCTCATCAATCTTCCTGCGTACCATGTGCCCCACAGTGTGCTGGAGCAGAGGAGACGCATCAGACATCCAAGTGCATCTCTGAAGGGTGGGATTACTCTTTCAACACGTGTTTAGGGCTGAGTTAGGGGGTGCTGAGAATGCAGCAAGGAACAAAGACAGAAGTCCATCCTCTCAGGGGCTGACCTTGCTGTAGAGGTAACAGCAACAAACAACTATAATTAACAAGGAAAAAGGAAAAAAATAAAATAAAGGGATTTGGTGGTATGTGCTAGGGATGTTTGCTGCTCTCTGTATGGTGGATGGGAAGGGTTTCACTGAGAAGGCGACTTTTGAGTAATACCCCGAAGGAGGAGAAGAGAGAGGCAAGAAATACCTGGGAAAAGAGTATGTTCCACGCCAAAGGAACGGCCAATGCAAAGGCCTCCAGAGAAAAGAGCACTTTGGAAATCAAGCCAGATTCAGAAGAGGGTGTGGAACGGGGGACATCATTGCTGACGTCAGATGGATATTAGTCAAAGGCAGAGAACACCAAAGAGATATGCAAAGGCATTTTACTGTATGGATCACAACAGATTATGGATAACATCGTGAAGAATGGGAATACCAGAGCACTTAATCGTACTCATGAGGAATCTGTACATGGACCAGGAGGCAGTCGTTTGAACAGAACAAGGAAACACTGCCTGGTTTAGTCAGAAAAGGTGTGTGTCAAGGCTGTATCCTTTCACCATACTTCTTTAATCTCTATGCTGAACAAATAATCTGAGAAGCTGGACTTAATGAAGAAGAACATGGCATCAGGATTGGAGGAAGACTCGTTAACAACCTGCATGATGCAGATGACACAACTTTGCTTACTGAAACTGTAGAGGGTTTGAAACATTTACCAATCAAAGAAGATCAAAGAACACAGGCTTCAGCGTGGATTGCACCTCAATGTCAAGAAAACAAAAATCCTTATAACTGGGTCCATAAGCAACTTCATGATCAATGGAGAAAAGATTGATGCTGTCTAAGATTTTGGCTTACTTGTTTCTAAGATCAATACCCACAGAAGCAGCAGTCAAGAAATCCAAAGGCATATTGCATTGGGAAAAGCTCTTGCAAAAGACCTCTTTAAAGTGTTGAAAAGTAAAGATGTCACGTTGAAGACCAAGGTGCACCTGACTCATGCCATGGTATTTTCAGTTGCATCATATGATTGTGAAAGCTGGACTTTTAATAGAGACAGAAGAGGAACTGATGCTTTTGAATTATGGTACTGGAGACAAAAGAACCAACAGCTCTGTCTTAAAAGTGCAAATAGAGTGCTCCTTGGAAGCAAGGCTGGCTAGACTGCATATGACGTAGTTTGGACATGTCAGGAGGGACCAATCCCTGGATAAGGACATCATGTTTTGGAGACTGGCTGGTCAACGAAAAAAAGGAAGACCCTCAACTAGATGGATTAATACTGTGATTGCAACAATGGGCTTAAACATAAAAAAGATCATGTGCCTGCCACAGTGTCAGGGAGCGTTTTGTTCTGTTGTACATAGGGTCGCTATGAGTCGGACTCCACTCGACAGCACCTAACAGCAATCTTTTGGGGAGAAGGGGGGAATCTGTGTTAAAAAAAAAAAGTCATTTTTGCCTTTAAAAATCGGGATGGAGCTGGGGCGGTGGCGCAGGCCTGTGACCAAGGAGATGGAAGCAAGAGGATCGCAAGTTGGAGGACAGAAGCAGCCTGCGCAACGTAGCGAGACTGACACAAAAATGCCTGCAGCCGTAGCCCTGTGGCATCTGATCCCGTCAGATCTCAAAAGCTACGCAGGATGGGGCCTGGCTAGTCCTTAGATGGGAGACAGCCTGGGAACACCAGGTGCTGTAGGCTTGGGACAAGGACTCAACAATCCACTCCCAAAAAACAATCCGCCATTGGAAATCCTATGTATAGCAGAGAAGCACTGACAGTGGTGTTTCGCCTGTTGTACCGAAGGTCGCTATGAGTCGGACACCGACTCGACGGCATCTAACAACAACATGATTCAAAAAATGAAAAATGGACTGCGGGTGTAGCCCAGTGGTAGAGCACTTGCAAAGTATACGAGAGGCCCGGGGCTGGACCCCTAAGTACAGGGTTCACAAACCAACCAACAAACAAAACACCGGAGCAGGCGGAAATCAGCCTACCCGTACCTTTTCCAAATTTTCCAATCTCCTCCAGGCATTTTTTGCCCGGAGGCCCCCGATTGGACAGCCTCTACCAATCAAAGGCCGGAGCGGGCGCTGCCAGTGCCCAGCTCCACCCCCGCAGGGCCCTGCCCACTGCCTGGTCAGCGCCGTTGCTATGGGGACCGGTGGGCGGCGAAGGGTGGGGGAAGCCCCGGATGTTCGTTAGGGATTCAACATGGCGGCGGCAGTGGCCGCGGTGGCGGCGGTGCGAGAGAGCTGAGGGCAGCGCGCGGGCGCGGAATTCCGGACCGGGCAGGTAGGCCGCCGGCGACTACGGCGCCAACCCGGTGGGGTAGGCAGTCTGGCCAGGAGTTCGGGGTGGGCTGGACGCTGGGGGTCGGAGAGCGTTTATACGGAAGGGGGCGGGGCCGCCGGGGTCAAAGTTCACTCGTGGTGGGAAGGGTCGCCTGGGAAGGGTCGTGGCGGGTAGAAATTAAGGGGTGAGGGAGGTGTAGGGGAGATCCGAGGTCAAACTAGCGAAGGGGGCCTGAGGAAAGGGAGCGCAAAGTTTGAAATCCGAAGTGGGGGCGCGTTCAGGGGGATTGAAACGAGGCTTTAAAAAGGAGTCAAAGTTAGTACTTTTAAGGGGGAGCGTGCGCCAGGAAGGGTCAGGGGTCACCACCGCGGGGGTGGCGGGTTGGATGTTTAAAAGGCCGCAACCTACAAATGAATGAGTTTTAGGTTTGGGGGACCTCTTTTAGGGGATCAGAGAAGGGGCGTGGCCAGAGGGTGCAAAAATCAAAATCTGACCGTGGAGCGTAAAGAGTTAAAGTCCGAGGGGAGCGTGTTGCTGGGGAGGAGGGGCAGGGATAGCCCTGAGAGAGATCAAAAGTGCTTCCTGGTGCAGGGAGAAGGGGAGCCCCCGCCCACAAATAATGATCACGATGGCAAACGCTCATAAAGTGCTGATGGCGCGCTAGATCCTCTGGTCCTCCCTTGGCCCTCTCTGCAACCTTCTGGGGTCTCAGCCTATCATTAAGAGGCTGAGTTGCCCAGGGTCGGCTAATGAGTAAGTTGGGCGGCTGGGCTTCCACCTCTGGAGTTCTGGCGCTGAGTCTTTCAATGGCTTGCTGCCTCTGGGAGAATCTCGGTCCTGGTTAATGTTTAATGAGGGTTCCCGCTGCCACAATCTGGTGAAGTGAATGAGTGACTCAAAGCTGGGTCTGGAGGATTCCAGAGCTCCTGCTCCTAAACAGCCACATCGCCCATTTCCCAGGAGGTCTGTTCCTGGAAGCAGGAGGCTGGGCCAGGCTGGGCAGGGCGGGGGCGTCTGTCTGGCCTTCTTAGAAGGGCATAATCTGGGAGGGCGGGCCCCCATGGGCCTGTGGGAGTGTGGTGCTGGTGGGTGGCCCAGAGTCTGGAGAGTCTGGTAAGCTTTTGGCTGCGGAGGGTGTCCCTGTGGGGTACCCTGTAAAAAGTTGGTTGTTCTCAGTTCTCAAAACCCCCGTGTCTCAGTGGTCCTCAGTGGCTCCCCCTCGTTTCCTGCTGCTGTCTGCCGGGTGCCTAGACTCTTTAGCTCTAGGCTTCCTCCTACCTCCAAGGTTTTGACCTTCCTATCCCCTTTGCCAAGAATTCTTTCCCCACCCTGTCCCCTCTCACTCATGTGTCAGTCTGTCACTCGCTCCCAGCCAAAACCTGACCACTCTAGCTGTTCCTGCCCTCAGATGTTCTCTCTCCCTCTGTTTGCTTCCCAGCCCTGCACGCCCTCCTTGTCTTGGTTTGGGGGGTGCATGTTTGTTGGGTGCCTCCTCTGTTAGAATGTGGGTGCTCCCGAGGCGCTGGCTGGCTGCACAGAATGGTCTGTTTGTTGGTGGTGGCTCTTGGGCACGGTGCACAGTGCTGTGACTACATCAGGGGATGAGACCCACAAAGCCAGTAGCCTTAGGGGCCCCTTGGGGCCTCTCATGGGAGCAGACTGGCACCAGGCCCCTACCTACCCCATGGCGAAAGACCACACCTCTGCAAACGATGATGCTGGGCCTGGCCTGAAGCCTGGGTCCCTGGAAAATCCCTTGAGGCAGCTGTGAAGGTTGAGTAGGAGGCACGGGAAGGAGCCCCTGGACATGCGCAGTGTGCAGAGGCCCTAGGCAAGAGAGGAGGCCTGGGCAGTTGGGCAGAATTGGGGCCTGTCTCGGAGGCAGTCTGTAGGTTGCGTGGGGTGGCAGCCGCCCCTGGAAGGACTCCTGGGAGGGCTGCCGTGCTCCTTAGGAGTGCCTCAGTTTCCCTGTGCTGCAAAGTGGATGCAGTGATGGTGGTCCACCTCGCAGAGCTGCCCTGCGGGCACAGCGTGGAGCATTTGGCCCTAGGCCTGGCGTACAGTAGGTGCTGTGCAAGCATCGGTCTTGATGCCGCTGCTGCCTCCTGGCTGGCTCTCTCTGCAGGCACCCCACCCCCACCTGGCCCTGGCAGAGTCTGGAGCCGGCACCCTGCCAGGTAGCCTGTGAGGCTGCCCAGGCTCTGAGCCTTGCTGTGCCAACTTGGCATAGACAAGAAGGGATCGGGGTTGGCCCCTGGAGACCCAGGCCCCGGTCCCTGCCTTGTCACTTGCAAGCTTGGGACCTGGAGTAATTCCTTCTTTGCCTGCTTTCTACCTTACAATTCCTGTTAGACTGGTGAAGGAGTTGGTGCTGTCAGCGTCCAGGAAGCCCCAGACTTCCAGGGTCAGGCGGGGGATAGAGCACACTGGGGTACAGTTCAAGGCTAGGGGCTGCTCCGCTGTCCCGTGCTGGTGGCGGCCACTGAATTGTTGGGCGGCCGTCCTCCCTGGCCTTCACTGCCCTGGCAGGTGCTCCTGGACAACAGCCGGGGGCTCCACCCTGGCTCCACCTTGGAATCACCAGGCCCGCCCCAGAGGCTAGGATCCAGCCTCCCTTGGGCTGCGCTGGGCTAGCCTGGCTGACCTCTGCTGTTTCACAGGGCGCGGAAGTAGTGTCCCTAGATGTGTGTCCTTCTGCAACTTGCCTTTTTGGCCCTGCACTGGAGTTTGGCTTCCTTCGTGTGGATCTGTGTAGGCCTCCGACACGTGGTTCCTCTTTCCTGCTCTTAAGCGTTTCTTTGTGGCGATTGTGTCACACAGGAGTTATCCATTCGCCTTGTGGTGGCCGTACAGGTGGCTCTTTGTGGGGCTGTCACTGTGCCGTGAGGCCCAGCGGGGAAGGTGTTTCCTTGTGCAGCATGGCCAGACTCTGGCTGGACATGGGCCTTGCCATAGAAGGGCTGGGTCCCGCACCCATCCCAGAGGTTGGGAAATGGCTCTTCTAAGTGGCTGTTCCCCCCCGCTTCCAGCAGCGCGTGACAGTCCCCTCACTGTGGGACCTGCTTTGGGCATGTTTGTGCCTTGACTAGAACATTTCCTCAGCTAGGAGATGGTAGGCCCCCTCTGCATGGCTGGTTGGGACACCTTGGGAGATGGCTCACATGATGGCCTTCGCTGGGGCCAAGCCTCCCTACATGGGGGCAGCTAATGGGTAGATATTTGGGAAAGAGACTGGACTGACCTGAATCCCCTCAGTAAGGAGGAATGGGGGAGAGGGGTGAGAGGAATGGGCACAGCCTTGTCACACTCTGCCTGGGTGCTTGTTGCCCCAGTGGTGACCAGCACAGCCCCTGGCAGACCTCCTGTCCCTGGACAATGACAGCCTAAAGAAGTCAGGGCTATGAGGGGGGAGGCTCAGTCAGAGGGCTCAGGCTGGGGTGGGGAGGCACCTAACCTAGCCAGGGAGTGAACAAGGGCTTTCTGTAGGAAGGGACATCTGATTGATAAGGAGTGATCCAGACCTAGAAAGAATCTGAAAAAAATAAAATAGTGAGTACAGAAGGTGCAAAGGCCCTGGCGTCCAGGTGAGCTTGGGGTGTTCAGAGACCATCAAAGCAGCCAGTGCTGCTGAGCAGGGGATGATGGCAGGGCTGGGGAGGTTGTGGCGGAGCCAGGTTGGTGGACTGAAGTAAAGTGCGGGGGTTTCAGTCTGCCTAACGGGAAGTCATTGGAGGCCTTGAGCAACATCTGGTTTCCCTTTGTGAAGATCTCTCAGGCTGTTGTGGTAGGGATGGGTCCTGGGGGTAGCGGCAGGAGACAGAGGAGGTGCTGTGATAAGAGAAACAGCAGACAGGGTGGAAGTGGCGGCCAGGGAGGAGGGTCCTGTGTGCTGGCCAGGACTATGCGTTCTTCATGTGTTAGCTCGTGATCTTCACACGGCCTAGGAAGCAGGTGCCGCTGTAGCCTCAGCTTTAGAGGCCCAGAGAGCTACGAGGCTGGCCTAGGGTCAGCCAGTAGGCAAGCGGTGGAAGTAGGATTTGAACCCCGGCTTAGGGCTGTAGAGTCACTGCTCATTGTGGAGCCGCTCCTCAGTGGTTTGGAAGTGGCTTTGACAGGACAGGGCCCATTCCTGTCCCCTTGGTTCTGACCTTGGCTTCCTTTCTGACAGAAGCTCCCTGGGGACTGTCGGATGAAGGTAGTGGCTGGGTCCGTCCCTCCCCTGCGTTCCCAGCACCCTTTTCCTGTGGGCCACCGCCCCCCTCCTGGGTCTGAAGCTTGTCACAAGCTAGACTTCCTGGCCAGACGCTGCTCAGGGGTGTCCCCAGCAGCTGTTTCTCCCATCTCCCCAGCCGCAGCCAGGCGGCCACAGATGCCGTCAGCAGGAAGCCGTCTGCTTCCAGTCACAGCCAGGGAAATGGGACCCTTCCCGCCCTGGCCACTCATCCCAGGCCAGGGCGTATTGTCTGCCAGACGCCTTGGCCCACAGGAAGGCTGGGAGGGCCAAGGGGGGTCAGAAGGGGAACCCCCCCCAGCCATCCTGGGAGAGCCAGCGCTCACCGCTTCCTGTCTCCTGGGGTGCCCTGGTCCTGCCCTGCCCTTTCCCAGTGACCTGAGGGGCAGTGGGGACCTGCCTGCCTGGCACACAGCCCCCACACACCCCCGCCTGCCCCTGCCAGGCAGCCCTGGGGGAGGGGGAGGCTCCTTGGTGACCTGGCCTTGGCAGCTCCCCTGCAGGGTGGAGGCAGGAGTTGAGGGGACCCTGCGAAGTGCGCCTCCCTGCGCTCTCGGTAAAATTGGGCCTAATGGCTTTCCCAGCCAGTCTCCTGGCACCCCGGCCTGTCCTGCAGGCTCAGCCTGCAGCGTCTCTCCCGCCTCGCTGGCTCAGTCTGGTGCATGTGCTTTCTGAGCACCATCGCCAGGCTCTGCGCAGACCCTGAGGACCAGGTGCTGTTGACCTCATTTCTCTCCCTGCATTTTCATTTTAAGCAGCACAGTTTTGCTGTACATGCGCAGATTACTGTCCCCTGAATAATCCCTGGGAAACTGCACACAACCCAAAAGGCTACCGAGCGATGAGGACACCTTCCTCCGGGCTGCTGGTCCCGGCGTGCTCTGCCTCTGCTGTCACAGGTGGCCTGCGGCGAGCTCCCTCCCGCCACGTGTGGACCCATCCTGCCCTAGCGGCTCCCGCCACAGCCTAGGCCAGACAGAGCGCGTCCTCCAGGGTCCTGAGGGGTGCGTGGGCCCTGCTGACCCCTTTCTTTGTGCGCTGTGCCAATCGTGCCCTGTACCCAGGTGTGAGCAGCTGTGGACACCTAGACAAGCACTGGTGGGTCTGTGCCCCTAGCGTGGCAGGCAGGTTCCAGCTGCCAGACTGGTGGGGCCAGTTTCCACTCCCACCCTGCGCCCCAGGCACGGTGTTATCTGACACTCTGACCTGCCCCCTCAGGGTGGCCCTGGTGCTTGTCCTCATTCCCAGTGGCTTCATGTGAGTGCAGGGGAACATTGTGGCGCTGTTGGAAGCTGCCTACATGTCCTTTCCTGGGTGCTGTCTGTGTCTGATTGTTTCTTCTCCCATTGAAGGGGGGCCCAAGGCACAGGGCACAGCCCCCCAGCAAGCAACAGATCAAAGCCCTGTGCTGGCACACAGCCTGCCCGACATGGGGGCAGCGGGGACTCTGGAGGCAGCTTTGCCACTGGCTAGCTGTGGTGTGAGCCAGGCAAGTCACTGCACCTGCCGGCCTTGCTGTCCTCATCTGGACAGCGGGGACAGTAATGGGGCCTCCTTCCCAGTCATGGTGGCGTAGCCTGTCATCCCAGCCCACAAGAGGCTGAGGCAGGAGAATCTCAAGTCATTCAAGGCCATCCTGGGCTACACAGTGAGACTGTCTCAAAAAGAAAAAAACAATAGCAGCAGGGCCCCTCATACAGTTGCTCAGAGGGTGTAAATGCACATGGAGCAGGGGCAGCCACAGCGCGCACTGTCAAGGACCCTTAGCCTGGGGAGGAGCACGGGGTTTCCCTAGGTTACTGGTGTGAGCGCTCCTTGTGAACTGGCTTGCTGTCCCCTCCCAGCAACGCCAGGACACAGGGGTCATATTGTCTCCTTATAGGGCAGGAGATTGGAAGCCTGGAAACTTGCCTAGGGGCCCAGCAGGTAGCTGGGATTTGGACACTGGGAGTCTGGCTCCTGACCGCTCTGGCCCACCCCCTCCCTTGTCCCAGGCAAGCTGCAGCTGAGCTCTCAGGGGACCCCATGGCAGGTGGGGCCTGGACAGGGTCCTCACCCAGGCAGCCCACCCCTGCTCCTGCCCCTGGGCGCCAGCCCCGCGAGGTCCTGATACAACGCCTGCATCTCCAGCCCAGTTTGCCCACTCCCACAGGACAGCACACGGCTTGCCACCCTGGCCCAGGGGGACGTCAGCACCCCCCCACCCACACCCCCACAGTCATGGTCACGTGGGACCTGGGGAGGAAGGACCCTGTAGGCTGCTGGCTTCTCTCTCTGTAGGCTTGCCTTCAGGTGACGACCCCTAGCTTTTTGAGGTAGAGGCTCATTAGGTAGCCCAGGCTGGCCTTAACACCATCCTCCTGCCTCAGCCTCCCAAGCGCCGGGTCGACAGACTGCACCACCACGCCAGCTTTGTCCTCTTCTCTCTCTCAGCTCCCCAAGCAGCCTTCAGAACCCTGTTGTCCCTTCCCCCAAAGTCTCCACCGCAGCCTGGCCCAGGCTACCCAGCTCCAAAGTGCTGTGTGTACACAGACAGGCAGGCAGGTGGCACTTACCATTCTGCTACTTTTCAAGAACTTTCAGTAATTGTCAGTGCCACGTGCCTGCAGAGCAGTGCACACAACAGACCTGCTGAGTGAGCAGAGCACTGTGGAGTGGGCAGGCGGAGAGCCCAGCATCCTGGAGCCCTCTCGTCCCCCTTGGCGATCATGACCTCCGGGAGGGTCCACTCTGCCCTCGGTGGGCATTGTAGCCTTGCTTTTCCTGGCAGTTTTTATCACCAGGTGTCCATCCCTAGTTGCAGAGGGCCGCCACTCCCCTTCGAGCCTCCGGAAATGGAGTCTTCCACAGTCCTTGTCCTCCGGTCTGTGAGGTCCATCGTGCGATGCCTGTGTTCGCGCTTCCCTCGTCCTCTCTGCTGAGTCCTGTGGCTCGGTCACTTTGTCAGCGCCTCCTGTGTCCCGTGCGGTGCACACATTTCTCGAGGGAGCTCTCCGGCACACCCAGGGGCACATTGCTGGGGCAGAGGGCAGCGTATTGTCACTGGTGAGGGGTCCGCCACGTATCTTCCTGAAGTGCATGGTGTGTACCTGGGCGTGGTGCTGGGAGTTTGCGTCACCCCACGTCCTCACCAACACTTGGTTCTGTCGGACTTGGACTTTTTAGTTGACCTTGTTGTGGTGTTAGGGGCCAGCGGGTCGGGTCCAACTCTTAGTGACCCTAGGAAACACGGCCCAGGACTGCCATGCCCAGGACTGTGTCAGCACTTCTCTGCTGTTCACAGGGTTCTCAGTGGCTGCTTGTTTTGGGCGTGGGCTGCCAGGTCTTCTCCCCAGCCTACAGCGCCTGGTATTCACAGGCGTCTCCCATGCGAGTCCTTACCAGGCCCGGCCCCCCTTGGCTTCTCAGATCTGGTGGGATCGGCCAGCAGAAGGTATGGCTGGAGACTTAGTTGACCTTGGGCCTGTTTTATTCTCTTCTGCAAAAGTAGCACTGTTGGTGACTTGGAGATGGGTCCCTCTCGTCTTCTCCACCCGCGTTCCTGTGTGTTCCAGCCCTCACCCTCTGGGCACAGGACTCAGACGCTCATCCCTTGATGAGCCTGTGCTGGGGCCCAGGGCCTGGGGCACCCGCGCTGGGCTCAGCAGGACACACACCTTGACCAAAGAACATGGGGACAAGTAAGAGAAAGCAGGCTGCTGGTTCCTGGCCCCTGTCTCAGTCCTCCTGCTTCCTCCCTTCCTCTTCTCACTGCCCACAGGGTCAAAGCCCACAGGGCCAAAGCTGGGCACTCTCCCTTCCGCATGTAACCGGGCCCTGGCTCCCCTCTCCCTCCTCACCCCCTGGGTCAGACCACCTCTAGATTTCGCACAGACCATCCTGCAGCCTCCTCATGCCTTCCTCCTTCCTGCCCCCCAAGTCTGTCCCTGTGCAGCCAAAGGGAGCCTTGAGCACCTGGCTGGATCCCATCCTGACTCCACTGTGGACCCTCCCTGTGACCCCGCCTCTGCCAGGCGGAAAGCCCGCAAGGTCCCCATGAGACCCAGGCCCATCATTCCTGCCGGCCTCACCTCACCTTCCTCCTTGACTCCTCTCTCCCTCAGGGATCCTGGAACATTCCAGGCCAGGTCTTGCCCCAGAGCTTGGCAGCCCTGTCCATCCCTGCAGTCTGGCCAGTCTCTGCTGATTGTCACCTCCCCACCCCCCAGAGTCTGCAGTAGCTCACAGCCCTCCCCGCCACCCTCGCCAGCCTGCCTTTCTCTGCAGCACTCACCAGGGTTACTTACGGTACACCGTGATGTGTTGGTTTGGGGTGTGTCCCCCCAGAGCTTGGCTTCACAGTGGTGGGGCCTCGGCAGGAAGGACAGGACCCCTGCCCTGTCCCTTGCTCTGTTCTCGCGGTTGGCTGTGCAGTAGTCTGTCAACGCTAGTGGGCTGACTTCCAGAATGAGCTATAACCGCTGTGGGTCATTGTCACAGCATCTAACTAACGGGGTGCCACGGTGGTGCCTTTCCTGCGCAGGAAGTGCCACTTGGAGGACGGAGTGGCCTGGCTAGGGGAGGAGGGCATGGGCACTGAGGCCGAGCAGCTGCCTTGCAGAGGGCCCCTGGGGAGAGAAGGGCCTTCAAGGAACTGAAGGAAGACGGCTCTTGGCTCCAGTTGGCTGCCTTCCACTTGGGCCTCCACACGCCCCCGTGTCTTCCTGTCTGGAGTGAAGCTCTGCACATGTTCTGGGCAGGGCATCTCTGAAATGTGCACACATACTTGTCCTGGAATAAGATAAAAAATCAAACAAACAAATAAAAGTGCCTGCTCACCTGTGGTGACCTTCTGGGGCCCATAATGGTGGATGCATAGACCCATTTGGAGCCTGGCTCCTGGCCTCTGGGCTGTCTGGGACGCCCGGCTCCGAGGCAGGAGGCCTACCGTGACCCTGCACCCAGTGGGACCTGGGTTCTTCATGCAGGATTCTGTTTCGGCTGATTAATAGGTAAAACTAATTGAGAGTTTTGCATGCTAGGCCCTGGGCAGTCACCGGGCCCTGGGCAGCACTCCCATGCTGCAGCCAGAAGGCAGCGCCTTCCTGGAATCCCAGGGTGGCCACGCCCAGCTGACCCATTTCCCAGATGAGGTGAGCCAGGCCGCAGCAGGAAAGACCACATCCAGGTGCTGCCTCACCTGTGGATTGGCACAGGTCTGTCCCAGCCCCCTGCCTGCTTTCCCATGACTGTCCTCCCTGTTCTGTTCAATTCTTCTTTAAGTTATGTCTCAGATTACTGCTGGCAGCCCTCACTTTTGGGTTGGTGTACTTACTTTCTCGCAGTCGGTGGCTTGTGTTTTCACTCCTTAAAGCTGTCTTTTGATGAACAAAAGTGCTTAATTTTAAAGTAGTCAAATTAGTCACTCATTTCTTCATAGTTTATTTATATTTATTTACTTATTTATTTTCATATGTATTTATCACAGCACTGAGAGGTTGAAGCCAGGTCCTTAATAGGCAAGTGCTCTACTACTGAGCCACGCTGGTGGTCCCTTTTTTCTTTTTTCATTTGAGTCAGGGTCTCACTAAATTGCACAATCTGCCTCTGGCCTTGAACTCGTAATCCTCCTGCCTCTGCCTCCCGATTCCCTGGGCTCACAGAGTGCACCACTATGCCCAGCTGTCTTTATAGTTTTATAGTTCTGCTTTTCACACTTGGTCTTTGTCATTTTCATGTGTTCATCTACATGGGCCATAGGCATCCATTTTCCATTTTCCACATGGATCCCTAATCATCCAAGCACGATTTATTCAAAACAGACTTTCCTCACTCATGCCTTTACGAGAAATCATGTCTCTACATAAGCAGATTTGTCTCTGGGTGTTATCTTTGTTTCTGTCACTCTGTTCCGGCATCATACTACACTGTCCTAATTTCTTTAGTTTGTAAGCCTTGATCACAGAGCAAGCCCTCCCACTTGTTCTTCTTCAAGAATGTCTGCAGTTTAATTTAAATGAGACAAGCAGCTTGTTGGTATATGCCTGC
This sequence comes from Pedetes capensis, assembly GCA_007922755.1. NCBI lineage: Eukaryota > Metazoa > Chordata > Mammalia > Rodentia > Pedetidae > Pedetes > Pedetes capensis. Next base: position 37,180 of record VMDO01008666.1, read on the forward strand.
ACATGCACACTGATTCTGTCAATCCATGAACGTGGTATATCTATTTATTTATATCTTCTCCAGTGTTGCTCAGAAAGTGTCATACTTTTCCAGCAGACGCTTTGCCCACCTTCTGTTGGATTTATTCCTGTGATGCTTGGTGATGCAGCAGGGGCTTTCTGCCCTCCACTCCTATAAGGCATCTGCCTCCCTGGGTCTGGCCTTGCAGGGAAAGGCCCTCCCCCATTCCCTGCTTCTTCCCTGACACCATGCTGGGGTCTGGCAGAGAGCGGGCTGGGCGCCCAGAGAAGAGGCTGTAATTTTCGCAGAATGATTTCAACGGCTAATTAAAGGTTTTCCTTCACTAATCAGCTTATGGCTTAATTATCAGGAACCAGACTCAGTGATATGGGAAGCGGCTCAGCTGGGGTCTCCCCACCGCATGGCAAGAAGGAGCCAGGGCCCAGGTCTCCCTCATGGAGTGGCAGGATCTGGGGATCCCGGACACCCACCCTTGGGTGGGTCAGCCGGGATGGCCAGCCCTGTAAGAGAATGAAGCAGAGGACAGCCTTGTGGTTGAGGTTGGGGGGGGGGGGTTCCTGACTGCAGGCGCTGGCTTGGCTCCCCTGCTGGGGTGGCGCCAGGAGCTGCCTTCCCCCCAGGCGGCCTCTGCCTAGTGCGGCCTCTTTGCTCACTCTGCAGGGCCTGGCTTAGAGGTCAGCACCCCGGGAAGCCTTGCGGGTGCCCAGCAGGGGACCAGTGCTGCAGCCCCTTGCTGGCTGTCGGGTCTCATGACTCCCCACTAGCTCATTCTCCCCATACTAATAAGTGCACTGGGGGGACCTCCAGTCTGAGCCTACAGTTGGGGGTCTGGAGCAGACAGAGCTTTCTGCTGTGGAGCTCTGAGGAGGGGGCTGGGGGCGGGGGTACAGGCAGCAGCGAGGCCTTCCCAGGGGAGGCAGCTGCCTGGATCCCGTGGGCTCCTGGGGCTTTGTGAAGGGGGAGGGGACCCAGAGATGGCCGTGCCAGGCCTGGCTTCATTCCTTGCATTCCTCAGCAGGCCCCAGACTCCTGGTAGCCCCAGGTGGGGGAGGGTGGGCAGCAGAAGCCTCGGTCAGCCTCCCTTTGCGCCCTCCCCTTCCCCTGGGTCTGGGGGCGGGGCAGCCCAGTGATGGGCAGGGGGGGTGGGGGGGGGCCCAGGCCCACACCTCTCATTTCCTATCTCTGGCTGTGGGGCTGGGTGCTGGAGTTCACACAGCGCCCCAGTAACCTGGGCAGGCTGTGAGCTACTGGCCTGCAGGACTGACAGTGTTGGCGACATTCAGCCACTGTGTGAGGTGTCTGTCATGGAGCGATTAGGTCATGGCACGCTGTCGGAAGACAGGACTGTGGTTCCCGTGTCACAGGCAGGGCAGCTGAGGCTGTGTGACAGCCCGCCCTGCGTTCCATCCCCAGGGCCCACTTTGCTCCTTGGCTCTCGCTTCCCCGCTTCTCTGCTTCCCTCCCCTGGCAGAAGCTTCACCCATCAGGCCGGAGGGCAGCAGGAGCGGGCTTCTGCCGGGCCCATCCTCCCAAGAGAAGGATGCCAGTGTCACCTGGCCAGCTCCCATTGCTCCTGCACCTGGAATGGGGGGACAGTGCATCCGACTGATGGTTGAGGGGTGCCGGGCCGGTTCTGCACCCTGGCAGGGAGTTCACAATCCCCTCATGGGCCCTGGAGCCTGGGCATCCGTTGCCAGGTAGGACTCTGGCTGCTGTGAGGTATGCGGCCCACTGGCCCGCAGCTTAATTCCAGCACAGGCTCGTGCTAAGGATGTGACTCTTGCGTGGCCAGAGCCATTATTACGTTATGAGCGCGAAGTGGATGACAGCCAGCACCTCTGTGCCGTCCTACAAGCTGCTCCTCACCCCTGCCCTCTATCTGGGGCCGGCTCTGGTCCTCTCTGTCCTCAGGCACGTGGAGCTCCCACATCTGGCACAGGAGGGTGGAGCCCCCTCTGCCTCCCAGGGTTGCTAGGGGTTTGCGTCAGCACAGAGCACAGCTGCAGTATCATTACAGTCCCGGGTTACTGTTGTCACCATTCCAGTCGACAGGAGGCAGGACAGGCACTTAGATCTAGCAGTCTGGATTCACAGGACATTGATTCGGGATTCAGGGGGAGGGGCTTGAGTGAAGGTCTCACTGTGTAGCCCAGGCTGGCCTGGAACTCACTCTATAGACCAGGGCTGATCTGGGATTCTTTTCTCTGCATGGGTCGTATCCCTCTCTCTCCCTCCCCCCACCTCTCTCTCTCCCCCTCCCTCTCCCTTGCTCTTTCTCACTCTCTTTTGCAGTGCTTGGGGATTGAACCCAGAGCCTTCCACATTCTTTGCAAGTGCTCTACCACTGGGCTGTACTCCCAGCCCATTTATTATTTTTTTATTTTGAGACCAGGTCTTGCTAAGTTGTGCAGGCTGCCTCTGGCCTTGAACTTGTGATCCTCCTGCCTCAGCCTCTCTAGTCGCTGGGATTAAAGCCATGTGCCGCCACACCCAGCTCTCATGGCTCCTTTTAATAAAATGTGTGATCCCTCTGTGTTCCGGAAGTGTTCACACAGACCATAAAGGCCCCTCTCCAGGGCCCTGTCACCATTTTCAGCAGGTACTAGTCATGACCAGACTTAGTCCCTGGTACCCCCAGCCTCTACCTCCCTGATGATTTCAAAACAAATTCTAAACATCATATACTTTGTTGTTGTTTGGTGCCATCAGGTTGATGTCTGACTCATAGCGACCCTATGTACAGCAGGCGAAACCCTATTGTCAGTGCTTCTCTGCTATTCGTAGGGTTTTCAGTAACTGATTGATTTTTGGGAGTGGGTTGCCAGGTCCTTCTCCCATGCCTACAGCACCTGGTGTTCCCAGGCGGTCTCCCATCCAAGTATTAACCAGGTCTGACCCTGCTTAGCTTCTGAGATCTGACGGGATCTGACGCCACAGGGGCAAGGCTGCAGGCATCATATACTTTAGCGAGGAATGTTTCAGATCCGGGCCCCTGCCCAGCTGAACTTAACATCCTTACACTTCCTGTTTGTTTGAAAGTCCATTTTCACTGTCTGATTTGGATCCAGACAAGGCCAAGTGCAGTTGGCTTCTTTAGTTTCCTCCCACCTCTGGGTTTGTGCATGGGAGGCCGGAGGAGCCCTTGGTCTTGGACGCTCCCTCGCAGTCCGCATCCCGCCTCGCCTTCCCTGTCCTCTGTGCTGCCGTGGGCTGGGACTCAGGTCAGGGACCTCCCTTGCCACAGACACAGTTTCTCTGGGGACCACATTCAAAGGCCATGCTGCCCGTGAGCGTCAGGGCGCACTTAATGTATGCGTGACATCAAGCTAACTTTGGAAATAAAAATGGTTTGGAAAAACAACAGTGAGTGGATTGAAAAGAAACTTCCCGGCCGCTCCCGGGAAGGTCTGTACCTGGGCACGGCAGAAGCAGGGCGAGAGGGTCCTGACGGACCAAGGCCTGGCCCCACCGCCCAGCTGCAGGTGGACCCTTGTTGTTGGCTCGAGTCCGGGGGCTCCCACTCATTCTTCCTCCCTGGAGGAATGGGTGAGTCGGCCATGCAGCTGGAGCTGGGCTGCTTTGTCATTACAGCCCCTGGTCCTGGCATTACCATGATAGTCGCCTGAGCTGCAGCCCCAGCTGAGTGGCACCCCGGTGACCTGGCGCCAGTGTTTGGGGCAGTTGGCCAGCTTTTCCCCGCCCCCCAGCTCTTCCTCCTGAGCAGCAGCATGGTGACTACATGCCCCTGGCTGGACCTCGGGGAGGACCTGGAGCTGCTGTCCTTTGAGCACAGCCCCTTTGCCTGTACTGCTCCCCTCAGCCTCCCTCCTGCGCTTGCGTGCGCTCAGAGGCCTGCTTCGCATGGAACTGAGCCCACAGGCCCATCTCCGTGGCCTCCCTCCCTCTGGCCTCGCCCTCAGCAACCTCCCCGACTACACCCTCAGGCAGCGCACCCTGTCACTGTCTGTCCCTTCTCCCACGTGTTTACTTCTGTGTTATCTCGCGGCTCCTACTAGGTCTGTGCCAGGAGGGTGGGGACTCTGTGTTAGTCACCCTGTGACCCCAGTGCACCCACTGAATGCCAGACATGGAGGTGCACACCTGTCACCCGGCACTCAGGAGGCGAAGCAGGAGGGTTGAGAGTTCCAGGCCAGTCTAGGCCATGAAGTGAGACCCTGCCTCAAAAAAACAACGCAAAAAATCAAAAAGTTGTTGAGTGCATGAATGAATGAGTGAGTGAATGAATGAATAATGGTGGTGATGTCAGCAGACTTTGGGCAGGGTTAGGTCTGCCATGGCATCCCGGCCTGATAGGTGCTGGGTGACCCACACTGGGCACCGTCCCCTTTGAGCCTCATTGTCCTTGTAGAATAGAGTACAAACAGCACCCTCCTTGCTGTCCTGTGCGCCACCGTGACGCCTGCTCCTAACCCCTGCCTGCTGGGCTGTCTCCAGCATGGGCCACCTGGGGACACGTCACTCACTCTTAACTCCTCCAACAGGTTGTGGTGCCACGGCGGGGGGACACCTTGCACCAGTATGTTCCCAAGGCTGCTCTGGGCCTCTTGGGGACGGTGGCTGGAGCAGGACCCAGGAATGGTCAGGAGGTGGCAAGGCCTGCGGTTGGGGCCTGCATGGAGGGCTCAAACAGGCCAAGAGGAGCTGGGGGCTGGGGGCTGCTGTGATTGTGGGGGCGGCTCTGGCCTGGCAGGGAGACTTCACACGGCAGCTCCCAGGCTCCTTCTCCTGGCTACTCCAGTGGCGGTGGAAAAGCTGACAGGTGTCCAGAGAAGTGCAGGGCACCCCTGTGTTCAGCTCAGGGACTAAGGGTCGAGCAAACACCCCTGTACCTCCCACCCAGGGAGGGACACCCAGCAGCAGCCCCCACAGCCCACCCTGTGAGCGCTGTGCAGTGCTGTCACGGGCACTTGGCCCCTTCCTTCCTTTTTCCGTTACTGCCCCTTTTTTTGATAAATTATGAAAGATTTCAGATGACCCCAAGAGAACCTAATCACCTGCTGCCCTCGGGCCCCTGCCCAGCTGAAAGACAAGCCCCGGGGCCACCCCCAGGCCCAGGCCTCTCTGAGCTCTGCTTCCCTGGCCATCACCCACCACCCTCGAGGTTTTAAAGTGCATGGAGGCCACACAAGGTCGGTGGCACTTGCCTCTCGCTCTCAGTGTTTTGCTCGCAAGATCTCTCGGGCTGAAGGAAGGCCTGCACCAACAGGAGTGCTCCCCAGCCGGGGCTGAGGTGCTCCCAGCTCTCAGGGGCTTTGCGGGGCACTCCAGGCTCCTTGATCCACGCCCAGGCCTCTGTTCCAGCTGCACTCCATGCACCAGCCTCAAAGCGGAGTGGGCATAGGCACTTGCTGACCACAGAGACCACGTGGGCATCCAGCCCACCAAGTAAGGCTCGATTTCAGGGAAATCACGCTTCCCAGAGGCGCCTTCCCTGCGGGGGCGTGGATTGGGCTGTGCCAGGAGCTTCTCTCCTCTTCCTCCCCATTCAGCCTCCGTGGGGAGGCCTCTGCCAAGAAGGTTGCTGTCCAAGGCGCCAGATGAGGCCGGCCTGCATTTGACCACCAGTTCTGCTACCAAAGCGGGTGGCCTTGGGCGTGTGGCAAGCCCTGCTCCCTCCTCCTCTGTTGGCCTTAATGTCTCCATTTTGGACCCTGGTTGTAGGAGGGCTGTTTCATCTGTGAAGTCACTCAGAGAGCCGCCATGGAGACACCTCGCAGTATTGGCGTCAGTAGTGGCACCCTGTTGCCACTCAGTCACTCACTGTATCATCACTGTGTGCCTCCTCTTGAGTCTAGCCCTGGCAGCACCACCCTGACAGGTTGGTGGTGACCTGTCAGGCTGAGGCCCTGTCCTCACAGAACTGGGAGTCCAATGAGGGAGGAAGACCCAGCATCAGGCAGTGACAGCCCAGAGTGACTGCAGTGATGTGGGAAGACAGAGAAAGGGCCATGGGAGGCCCTGGTTCTGTCTAAGAAATCAGGGAGGTCTTCTTGGAGAAGGAGACATCTGGGCTGAGGCCTGAGGAGGAGCAGGAGTTAGTTTGTAGAAGGGTGTTTAAGGACAACAAAAAGCATGTTTAAAGGCTAAAAGATGAGATGGGCGTGGTGGCCTCACCTGTAATCCCAGCACTTCTGAAGCCCAGGCAGGGGGATCTCAAGTTCCAGGCCAGCCTGGCCTATGTATTAACACCCTATCTAAAAAACAAATAAACAGAAAAGGCTAAAAGATTGGAAAAAGTCTGGCATTTTTAAAATAAATTATTGTTTTGAAACAGGGTCTTGCTTAAGTAGCCCACGCTGGCCTTGAACTCACAATCCTCCTTCCTCAGCCTCCCGAGTGCAGGGATTACAGGTGTACACTGCCTGGCCTATGTTTTAACACATTACTGATATTTCTAAGGGGCTAGGGTTTAGCTTGATTGCTAGAGAATTTCTGAGGACCTGCGTTCAATCCCCAGCACCACAAAAATGGGAGAAGGATATGGCAGTCCTCATCCTAAAAACAATCCCCAAATCAGCCACTGAAAGCCTGTAAGGGTCGCCGTGAGTCAGACCCAACTCAACGGCACCTAACAACAAGAACAGCAATATTTTTAAGGGAACTGTATTTTGAGCTAACTATAGATTCACGTGCAGTTGTAAGAAACCTGTAGGTGAGATCAGATGCCTTCCTCCCCCAGTTCCCTTCAATAGTAACAACTTGCAAAACTGCAGGATCACAGCCAGGATGTTGACCCTGATAGAGTGAAGACGGAACATTCCACCACAGGCATCCCACCCCACGCCTTCTCACAGCCACGCCCCTCCCTGCCCTAACCTTGGACAGCCACTCGCCCATCCGCTGGACAGTTTTGTAATTCTGTCGCTTCCACAGTGTTACATAAGGGGAACCGCGGCCTCAGTAACCTGGGATGGCTTTATTCTGTCAGCATAGTTCTGCAGAGACTCTGGCAGACATGGGCGTGGCGGGCTTTGCTTCCTTTCTGTCCTGAGTGGCACTGTTCCGGCATGCCACAGAGTGCTTAACCGTCTGCCCAGGGAAGGGCTTCGGCCTGTCTCTCGCTTTTTGGTTATTACGAATAAAGCTGCTGTAAACGTTCACGTACTAGGTCTTGCGTGGGATAGAAATTTTCGTTTCTCTAGGGCAGATCCTCAGGCTGGAGTTTAGCTCGGTGGAGTGCTGCTTTGCCCTTTCTGAGGACCCGGGTTCAATCCCAGCACGGCAAAAATGGGAGACGGATGTGGCAGTCCACTCCCACAAACAGTCTTGAAAACAATCAGCCGTTGAAAACCCTCTGGGGATCACTATGAGTTGGACCCGACTCCCTGGCACCTAACAACAATAACGACAAGGATAGGTTCTCAGCCCCCTACACGTCTGTCAGTTTGCTGCACTGTGGGGGCTTGTGTGTTGCAATGAGGCTGAAAGCTATGCCACCGGTATCTCAGATACCATCAGGGTCACCCATGGTGGACAGGTTTCAGCTGTGCTTCCAGACTAAGACAGACAAGGGAGTAAGCGGGCTGGGATTTAGCTCAGTTGGTAGAGTGCTACGCTGCAGTCTCTGAGATCCCAGCACCGCAATTCAATTCCCAGCACCGCAAAAAAAAAAATGGGAGAAGGGCCTGGCAATCCGCTCTCAAGGCAATCCCCAAACAGTCAGCCATTGAAAACCCTATGAGGGTTGCTATGAGTCAGATATCAACTTGACGGTACCTAACAACAACAACAACAGGTTCTCAGCGGTGCACTTTCTGGGCAGTGTGGCCATCGTGTGTTTGAAGGAAGATCCCAGATGGTTCCCCAGAGTGGCCGCACCAGCAATAGGCGAGCGAAGCAGCCTCGCCAGCATCTGGATTGTCAGTATTTCTTAGTTTTCATCCTACTAAGTGTGTGGTGGTGTCTCATCGTGGCTTTGATGGCATCTCTCTGATGGCTAATGATGTTGATCAGCCTGTCCTGTGCTCATCCGCCATCTGGGTATGAGCCTGGGTGAAGCGGCTCGTGGCTTCTGCTCAGGTTCTTATCGGTAGGTTGCGTTTTCATTGTGAGAGGAGTCTGTCTATCCTGGATGTTAGGCCTCTGTCAGATTGGTGGTTGGCAAGCATTTCTGCCAATAGGGGTTGTCTGTTTTTTCTCTTAGTGTGGACTTTTACAGAACAGAGGGCGTGTTTTTGTTTTGTTTTGTTTTGTTTTGTGGTACCAGGGCCTTGCACATACCTTACAAGTGCTCAACCACTGAGCCGCTCCCCTAGCACCCTCTTTACTTTATCTTGAGTGAGGATCTTGCTGAGTTACACAGGCTGCCTTTGGCCTTGAACTTGGAGTTCTCCTGCCTCCACCTGTAGAGTTGCTGGGATTACCCGTGTGCCTCACCACGCCTGGTTGTAAAAGGTTTTAATTCTGATGCGGTCACTTTACTAACTTGCCCTCCTAGGGGTTACGCTTTTGATGGTAAGTCTACCAACCCTGTGCCTTTTACCAGCTCCTGGACATACTCTCGGGTTTTTTCTTTCCCCTAAAAGTTTTCTAGTTTTACTTGGAGGGAGGGCATTTTTTGAGTTTTGTTGTTGTTATTTACTTAGGTTTTTTTTGTTTGTTTGGTTGGTTGGTTTGGTTTGGTTTCTGACACAGTCTTACCATATAGTCCAGGCTGGCTTCTAACTTACTGTGTACCCAGGCTGGCCTGGAACTCAGAGTCCTGCCTGAGCCTACAGAGCGGTATGATTGCCAGCGTGCGATACCGCACCCGGCTTAGATTTTTACCTTTAAGTCAGTGATGTGCACTCTGAGTTGTCCACAGTGACGTTTAGGTCAAGCTGGTTTTTTACTGTTTGTTGTTTGTTTTGGATATGATTGACCAGTTGTAGCCCAGCACTATTTGTGGACAGTGCTATCTTTCTCCCCATGACTTTCCTGTTTCTTTGTCAAGAATCAGTTACCACAATGAGATACCACTTCATTCCTTCTGCGATGGCCCCAGGCCTGTAATCCCAGCAACTGGGAGGCAGGGGGTTCACAAGTTCAAGGTCACGGCCATCCTAAACTACACAACAGAGCCTGTCTCAAAAACAAAACAAAACGAAACCAAGTAACAATTGTTGAGAGTCTCTAGAGAAATTGCAACCTCGTGAATTGCTGGTGGGAAGGTAAAGTTGGGGCAGCCACTGTGGAAAACCGGTTTCTTGGAAGGTTAATCATAGTGTTACCATATGACCCAGCAATGCCACACGGGTATTCAGCCAAAGGAAGAGAAAGCAGGGACTCAAACACCCGGGTTCACAGCAGCATTGTTCATAACAGCCAAACAGTGGAAACAACCCAGTATCTATCAGTAGCTGAGTAGAGAAACAAAGTGTGGCAGAGATGCACAATGGCATATTACTCAGCCATAAAAAGGATGGAATTTTGATAGATGCTGTCATGTGGATGGACCTTGGAAACAGTGTGCTTTGTAAAGGTAGCCACACAGAGGAGATTCCACTTGTATGAGGGACCTGGAATAGGCAGATTCAAAGGGGCAGAAAGTAAAACAGATTCCCTGGGACTGAGGGAACACAGAAGGGGAAGCAGTTATTTTTTGCTGGCTACAGTTTTTCTTGGGATAATAAAAAGGTTTGGTTATAGGCAGTGGTGATGGTTATACAACATTATGAACATATTTAAAACCAGTGAATAGCATACTTACAAAAGGTTAAAACAATAAATATTATGTATATTTTACCACAATAAGAAAATCCCCCCTTGTTAGCTGTGGGTCTGTGGGTCTGTTTCTGGGTTCTCCGTGCTGTTCTCTGACCTGCGAGCTCTTCTAGGGCCTGGCCCCGGGTGTTTCTGGAACCTCCTCCAGGGCTCCTGTGTGTGCAAGATGGCAGCATGGTTTGCCCAGGTTCAGGGTCATCTTTAGGAAAACAACAAAAAGAAACAAACAAACGAAACAGCCATCCTTGCTGCCTCCCTTGCCCTCAGGGCCCGCGTCCAACTCATCCTCAGTGTTGTTTTTTCTTGGCAGACAGAACTCATGTCCCTCCCCCAGCCACTGCCCTCCTGGCCTCAGTCCTCAGCTTCCTGGGCCTGCGCTCCATCCTGACCTCCCCTCCCAGCCCTACCTCCCAGCCCGACGCCCACTCAGGCCCCTCAACCCCACCCTTTATAGCTCCAAAGCTCACACCTGTCCCCAGCGCCCTCTGCAGGTCCCTGGTCCTCTGTGGCCTCTGTATCACAGCGCCCTTCCTTCTGGCCCTGTCCTTGCCCAGCAGCCTGTGTCGGCCGTAATTCCATGTCTCATCTGTGTAATGCTGGACCATGCCGCGCTTCCACCCCAGCCCCGGTGGCCGTGATGGATTCCTGCTGAGGTTCCGTGAGGGCAGCCAGAGCAGGTGACTGGGAAAGAGAGTGGGAGGCAATGAGGGCCGAGGTGGGCATGGCCTGGGGGCTCCTGGTGGAGCTGTGTGGCCCAAGTAGATTTGTAGCAGAGCAGCACAGTCAGATCAGGGTTACAAAAGTCCACCTGACCCAGCAGAAAAATCGGCAGAGGCTTTGAGCAGGCTCTCAGTGGAATGGGACAGGCTGCTGGCTTTTATAAATGTGAGAGGTGCTCAGCGCTGGGTGGAAAATGCAGATGAAAACGACAGCCCTGTGGGCCTGGCAAACATCAGAGGGCCCGGCTGGCCAATGCTCTGGCTGTGAGGCCCAGGGGAGGCCCAGCCTGGCCTTCCTGAGGGGCTGGAGCGGGCAGCCCTCCCGCAGGCCGCCTGGCAGCAGGGAGCTTCACTCAGCACGTCCGTTTCCAGGCATTTCCCGCTGACGCGCTCACAGCCCTGTGCTTGTTAGTGTCGCTGTGCTGCTGTCAAGAGCAGAAGGGAGAGCCAGCGGACTGGCCCCGTGGAGCCCAGCTCAGGCGCCCTCGCCCTTCCTTGGCTGCTCAAGCCAGGAGTCAGTGCCATGCGGAGATCAAGACAGGAAAGAGTCCCGAGACATGGACATACACGCACACGCACGCGCACATGCACATTCCTAGTCTTTTTCTTTAAAGTCATGATTTGAAATTGTTAGGATGCATGATGACACGTGCATCTGGCACAAAATGTGTGGCATGACCAGTGACCATAAAGGGAAAACCTTTGGTGCCCCTGCAGGTGAAGACCGGGTACCTCCTTCTCCCCTGCCCGCCCCAGAACTCCTGGTCTCCTCCTCTGCGCAGGAGCCTCTCCTGACTTCCCAGCCACCACCTCCTTGCCTTCCTCTTTGGGCTTGCCACCTGCAGAGGTGTCCCCAAGCAGCCACCTTCCTTTTGCCTGAGTGTGCTCTGCATGGCGACAGAGTCCTAAGCTCTATCATGTTCTGTTTTTGATATTCACCTGCCTGTCCTGTAAGGCGGGGTCCCCCACCCCGTGGACCAGTACCGGGTCCGGTGTGTGTTAGGCACCAGAGGAGCCGAGTGCCATCTCTCCTGCTGCTCCGCCCACAGGAAAACGGTCTTTCACGAAACTGGTCCCTCGTGTGCCTTCCCACAGGCCCGAGGGGCCCATTCGCTTGTGTTTGTGCCCAGGCGGCCACTTGCCAGGGCCCAGGTGTGTGTGGCTGCATGCTGCCACGCTCCTCCCCAGGGCCAGCCGTGGGGAGCTCCTGGGAAGAGCGAGGTGCAGAATGGGGGGGCAGCGTGCCACCATTTGCATTCTTTGTGAAAAAGTGTGCAAGCGTGTGCGTGCAAGCCGAGCGTGTGCGTGCAAGCCTGTGCGTGCCCGGGCAGATCTGTGAGAAGGGGGAGACTCCTTTGGGGTTGCCTCCAGGACCGAGGCGGGCAGGGCCACTGTTTATTTACCCTTTGGGGCTTTTTGGTTTGGGACCCTGTGCTAGTGTGATAGACCGGACAGGTGGGAGGAGAAGGAAGGGAACATGAGCCCCCTCCCCCCACCCCTGTGGGAAGATATTTGCAAAGCTCCCGCCTTAGCCCTCGGTGCCCTGCCTTGGACCTGTTTGCTACTGCTGGCCAGAGCTGCCCAGGCCTCCCCCTTCCCCCCAGAGGCCAAACCGGCCGGGCTGGTTGGGGAGGCTGCCCCACCTGGCTCGGCTCCTGGTGGCTGCTGGATAGGTGCCCCACTCCCACAGGGAGGTGTGGCCAGAGATCCGGGCTTCCAGGGTCCCCTGGCCTTGCCTTCCTGTCCCCCAAAGCCTGGTCCAGCCCCTGTGAGGCCTTGGCCCAGAGGCAGGGGGTGGACAGAGCGGGTGGAGGGGCTCCAGGCCCCTGAAGAAGCTACCTGTCCCATCCTCGCTGTGCAAGTGGAGACGGTGTCTGTCCCCCGGGGGCTGCAGGAGGTGGGAAGGACTTGGGCGTCTCTGCCCCTTGGGCACCTGCCCTGGGCCCAGGCTCTCAGGACCAGAGCTCCCAGCAGTCCTCCAAGGTGTCCGGGCCTGGGCCTGGAAGTGTTGTCCCCCATGTCACCTCCTTAGAGGAGCTGAGTAAACTTGGGAATGAAGGAGACAGCAGACAGTGGACTGGGCAGGGCTGGCCTGGGCAGGTGCGGCCAGCTCGCGCCAGCCAGAGCTGCAGCGCTCTGCCCCGGGGTGAGGAGGGAGGAGGGGGCCGAGCTAGCCCACCCTCAACCCAGAACAGCTGACTAAGGGCATGGATGGACGGACAGACGGACGGACGGACGGACGGACGGACGGCCAGCCAGCCTGAGAACCCAGCCCCAGCCTCCCTGTGGAGCCTTGCCGAGTCCTGCCATCTCCCTGGGCCTCAGTTTCCCCATTGTAAAATGGGCCTGCTGAAGTGCCTCCTCCACGGGGGCCAGTGACAAGGCAGGAGGAAAGCAGGGCTGGCCCTCTGCATGGGCTGGAGCCCGGTGTGGCATGTGGCAGCCCAGCCTGTGCCCCGCTCTGTCCCCATCCCCACCGCCGACACCTCTCCCTCCCAGCCTTCCTTTCCTCTGCCCTCCAGCCGGGCTGGAATCCCAGGCTGGGTTAGGGGCGGGGACTGTGGCCCGGCTCTGCTTTGTACCTAACCCTGTTGTTTCTAGCCAGGGGCGTGGTGGGCGAGGTGGCTGGGTGTGTGTGAGTGGAGGCTGGCTCTCGGTCCTGCACCGAGCCCATCCCTCTGTCCGGCAGCTGTGGGCCACGTGGCCCAGGCCCACCCACCCCGCCGGCCGCGCCTGGCCCTGGTCTCCAGCTTGGCTGGCCCCGCCTCCCGCCCTCCGCCCTCCGCCCTCCAGCCTCCACCCTCCGTGGGTGGGAGCCACAGCCTGGCTCAACTGCTGCCAGGGCCCAGCCTCGTCACCGTCCCTACCACTGCCAGGCAGGCTGGGTGCAGAGCCAGCCGGCTGCCCTCAATCCCAGGCCCCTGCTGTCTGTGCTGCTGCTTGGAACCCTCTGCTGCCCACCTGCCCTGAGGGCGGCGCAGGAGGTAGGGAAGAGGGTGGTGGAGGCGAGCCTGGGCTCCAGCTGGAGGGAGAAGAGGAGAGGGCGGGCCTGGGGACAGCCCTGCCGCCCAGCCAGGGAGGGACCAGCGGAGGCACGTGGGAGGCCCAGGGGCAGGGCCAAGATTGCTTCCCTATGCGCCAGGTGGCAGGTACCTGTCTGCTGGGGACTTGCCTGGTGTCTGAGTGCAGGGCCCTGCGCCTCTGTGTGGTCTTGGGGGCTGCTCTGCGTGTGGGCTGTGCCTCACTGAGTCACCCCAGGTGACCCTGCAGTTGCCTGGGGTGCCTGGGTCTGCTGGGCGTCTCCTTACCTGCTGTGCATGGTCTGGGTTGTGTGGATCTTAGGGGCTCACTTTGTACCTTGGGGCACGGGGGCCTTGGATGTGTGAGTGGCTTAGGGTGCAGCTCTGCGCAAGTCTGGCAGTCCTGGAGCATCCCTGCGTTCTAGGGGTGCCTGGGGTCCATGTGTACGTCAGTCGGCTCCCAAGACCCTTGGGACCTGTCTGCAGGTCTCCTTTGGGAGTCACTGCATCTCTGGGGCATGCGGACTCCCTGTGTGCGGTGGGGTCCTGTGCACCCGCGGCCCTCGGGGCTGCGTCCTCCACGGTTCCCCACCCGCCTGCTGGCGCCCCATATTCCGAGGGAGGAACGGATGCAGGCTCACGCACGTGTTCTTCCCCTCGCCTCACAGCAGGCCCAGGTGATCTCGATGCTGTGGGGTGGACAGCAGGGGCCTTTCTGTGTGACCAGCGTGTGCGGCTGGCCACCGATGTGTGTTCAGTGAGACCATCCCTGTGGAGTGAGCTGGGGCGCCCTGTGTGCCCTGTGTCTGAACATGCATGCTTGTCCTGGTTACCATGGGGGCGGGGGGGGGGCTGTGGTATGAGGACAGGCCGCCTTGTGGACAGTGTCTCGGTATCTGCAGGTGGCCCTCTGGGGGCGGTGTTGCATAGGGGGCCAGAGCCTCCTTCCCGGCCGGCCTCAGTGCAGCCACATCTGGTGTCCCCGTCGCTGTGCACGCACCCTGCCCTGGCACCTCTGGGGACCAGCCTACCGTGTCTGTGGGAAAGGGACGCACCGTCTCCTCCTTCAGCCACATTCTGCTCCACCCTCATGCTCTGCAGGGTTGGGGACCCAGGGTTGCCAAGGTGGCCGCAGACCCTGCTTTTGGGGTTCCCAGCCAGTAGGCAAAACAGACCAATCTGCAGACAGGCTGCCCATCGTGTCCCCCATCCAGGCCTGGGGAAGGTGAGCCCGGCACCTTTGCTCAGTGGGGAGTCTGTGTTCAGTGTCCTCTTTCACCTGTCGCTCATTCATTCATTCATTCACGGATGCAGCTGTGGCAGCAGTGGCGCTGAGAGCAGCAGTGGCCTGCAGTGAGGCCTGTGGGCCAGGCAGTGTTTCCCTTGCCTTCCTTGTGCTGTCATTGGCTTGGCCAGACATTCCCAAGAGGTAGGGACCACCCTTCCCCTCAGCTTGTAGATGAGAACACTGAGGCCCAGAGAGGGGGAGTGACTTGTCCAGGGGCACCCAGCCTGGAAGGGTGGAGCTGGCCCCTGGGTCGAGACAGTCTGCTCTCAGCCATCAGCTGTCCATTGAGCCTGTGTACCGGGCCAGGCCTGTGCTGGGTGCTGTCCAGGGGAGACACCTGTCAATCAGAGGACCCCACGGGCAGAAGTAGACCGACAGCATGACGCATGCTGTCAAGGAGGTGGCGAGGGATGGGGCGCCTTGAAGGTGAAGGGAGGGAAAGGAGGTGAGGAGGGGTGGCATTTTGGGACACGGGCAAGGGCACAACCTGCGCAGGGCCTAGTGGAAGAGGAAAGCAGGGCCAGCCATCGGACCTGGGCTGTCCCCACTGGGGGACTGAGGCCATCTGGAGGCGTCCCCCGTGTGATTGGCCTCTTGCCTATGGCTGAAGTACGCAGCTGCTCCTCAGGTTCACAGCAAGGCTCGGGGGGCCTGGGCGGCTCTCCATGGGGTGCTGCTGGCAGAGGGTGGGACACGCCAGGCCCTTGCTGGGTTCTGAGGCCGTATGGTCAGGCTTTTAAGCAGCAAGGGACAGATTCATGGGGACTCCTGTCTGCCCCCAAGCCCCACTCCAATTCCTCCCCAGGGCCCAGACTCTTCCCTTTGGCAAGACTGTGACTTAGGTGTTTACTGAGCGCCTACTGTGTGCCAGACAGTGCTCCAGGTGCCAGGGAGCTGGCGTTCTAGTGGGGAGTCAGAGGAAGGGGGCCGAAGTCAGTGAGGTTATGATGCCAAGTGATGAGAAGGGGGTCAGGATGAACTTCTTTGAGATTTCATTGGCCCTAAGACCTGACTGGGCTGGGATTTAGCTCAGTTGGTAGAGCGCTGCGCTGCAATCTCTGAGGTCCCAAGTTCAATTCCCAGCACCACAAAAAAAATGGGAGAAGGACCTGGCAATCCACTCCCAAGGCAGTCCCGACACAGCCATTGAAAATCCTAAGAGGGTCGCTATGAGTTGGATACCGACTCGACAGCACCTTAACAACAACAACAACAAGACCTGACTATCAAGAAAAGGTGAGCCAGGCAGTTCTGGGAGGAATGGATAGTAGGTGAAAAGGCCCTGAGGTGGGGACAGGCCAGCACAGCTGGAGTGAAGCGAGGGGCCACATTCGCCATGGTTCAGGTCCAGTGGAAAGCCTGGGCAGTTTCATAGTTGCTCATTTAACACTTGTCCAGGTTCTGTCCTCTACAAGCGTCTCTGACTGAGGATCTGGTCATTGCCAGGGAAATTGCCTCTGGGGTCGTGGAGGCCTTGGCTTGAGCCAGGGCCACTGAGAAACAGCAGCGGGAGGGGTGCAGACAAGGCCTCTCTGTGGGACAGAGTGGGTGCTTTTGTGACCTGGAGCTGAGGAACCCTGGGCAGTGACCCCCTCTCTCTGAGCCTCAGTCTTCTGATGTGGGGAACAGGAAGGAAGAAGACTCCTCACCCCCCCCCCCAACTCTTCAGGAGGGCTCAGCAGGGCCTGTCTGTGTCACCAGCCACGAAGGGGCCACTGGCCATGTCCACGCCCTGCCACAGGGGCTGGGAAGCAGCCAGCACACGGAAGCACGAGGTCCTTGCTGGGGGAGGATGCCAGGGGACAACTAACACCTCCATGTCCAGTTAGGGGCCGCTGAGGGCGGAGAGAATGGCCGGGCTACTCTAGCCAGGCCACACCAAGAGCTCCCACTCCAGCCTGGCACAGTTGCCATCAGCCTGCATCGCAGCCTTTGGGGCGACTCCAAAGCCTGCCCGCCGTCACCCACTCTGCTATGCCCGTGCATCCTGCCCACCTTGTTTCTGCTGGGCCATCACAGCCTCTTCTCCCGGGTCCTCTGTTCCTGGGCTGCCCTCATAGTCCCCACATGCAGCTGGAGTCAGGTCACATCCCCACTATGGAAAGGGCCCCCCCATCTGCGCTCCCCACCGCCTAGTGGCCCCTCAGCAGGGCCTGAGCGCCTCACCTCCCTGCCCAGCTCCTGAGCTCCCACGGCCCACCGCGCCTCTTTCCCCAAGTGAGCACTGCTGGACCCATGTTCCTGGCCATCTGTCTTGTCTGCCACAGGCCGGGCACCAGCCTCAGTGGTTCCCAGTGGAATGGGCTGGCAGGTAGGGGGTATGTCGGCCTCAAAGCCCGAGGCTCAGAGCAGAGGCTGTAGAGAGCTGTGAATAGGAGGGGTGCAGCTGTGTGACATGGAGGGGGAATGGGGTACAGGCCCCAGAGGGCAGGAAGAGCCTGCTGGGGGCTGCAAAGAGGAGTCAGACCCCTCTCCACTGTCAGAGCACAGCCCTGGGAGGTGGGGTTAAACTGAGGCAGGGGCCCTTCCCGTAGCTGTAGGTAAAGACCATGGCAGAGGGTAAGCGGGGACCAGTGGGGAGGCCCCGAGGGCAGCCCTGTCCCTTCCTAGCTTCGGGATGCCCTTTGATGAACGAGAAAGACGGCTGTGTGCCAGCACCTTCCATGCCGGGCTTTGCCGCCGGGAGTGCTCATGACGGCTTTGTCACACGCCTGGCTCTTGGCCTCCCTCCTGGACGATTGTCTTGGAAGGCAGAGGGGTGAGACTGTTCTCTTCTCACGAAAGGTCAGAGGGGAGGAACAGGCATGCGGAGGGCGGCTGGGAGATCCCAGCGTCCCACCGAGAGACTTCAATATTGCAAGGAGGGTTTTTGAGTCGGATACAAAAGACGCTGCATTTTTAGGATCAAACACTGGACTTGAGAGGTGTCCGCCCTGACAGGCTGCACCCCACGCTGTTCCACTCTATCTGCCTTTCCCCAGGGTCACCTGGTCACCCTCTGAGGGGTGTCTGGGTCCCCTGAGTTTCTCCCGGCTTCTCCTCATGGCCGGACCTTGTCTCAGGGGCCCGAGTCAGGCATGCCGCAGGGTAGAGCGGAGCCGATTGTCACCAGATGCTTGTTGAGTGGCCCCCTGGAGCCAGGCACTGCTGTTGGTATTGGGGTGCAGCAGGGAGCAAGACAGGCGACGATCCTTTCACCTGTGGACACAAAAGGATGAAGGAGGCAGTCACACAGCACACGCAGAGTGTGCGTGTGTCATCTGTCCCGCACAGACGCGCATGCCCGTGTGTTGAGCAGAGAAGGGGGCACAGACAGGTGTCTATGCAGAGAGGTGGGCGGAGGCGTCTCCAGGGCTCCTTGCTGAGCAGTCTGTCTTGCCAAAGGCTCTGGGAAGGCTGGGCCCAAGAGCCCCGCCGCCCAAGGAGGCCAGGGTGGGAGAGGAAAGGCCAGCTCGGGGCGAGTACTGTGGCCAGGCCAGCCTTGGAGGGGACAACGATAGACAAATGCAGCAGCCTCGCTGCAGGGGTGGGGCAGGGCAGGCAGGTGAGAGCCCACCTCCAGTGCCCACTGCCAGGCTCAAATCCTGGCGGCCTCAGTGGCTGGGTGCTCGGACAAGGCCTTACCTCTCACAGCCCCTGCTCCTGCTCCTGAGAGCTGGGCCCATAGCCCCCGTGGGACTGTAGGGGGTGCCGTGGACAGCACCACAAGTGGCCACGCGTGCTGACGTCCGCAGAGGGAAAGGCGCAGCCTCTGACTTCTAGGAGTGTCTCCAGCTAGTGATGGCGCAGTGGGCAGGGCTGGGTCTGGAGCCTGGTGTCCACCCTGCCGCCTCTGCAGGGTCACCTGGGCAGTTGGGGGGCCCTCTGCCTTGTTACCCTGTGGGCAGCAAAGGCCTCAGCATGGCCCCTTCCTCCTGGGTCAGGAGCCCTGCTTAACGGAGGGGCGCTGGGTGCGGCGCCGTCGTGCGGCGTCCGTGCTGGTGCTGGTGGCTGTGTGTGCTCTGCCCAGACTCCCGTCTTGAAGTCTCTGAGGACTGGTTCCCCCTCCCTCTGATCCTGTGCAAGCCCTTGTGAAGACAGCCTGAAGCAGGAAACTGAGGCACGGAGCGCCAAATTGCATGTCTTGGGCTCCTGACGTGGGCTGGGCTGGGCCGTCCCCACTCCTCAGAAACACAGCACCCAGTAGTGAGCGGGGCCTGGAGCCCCTGCTGGTGGGGGGCCTGCAGGGCTGGGCGCCGCCAGGGCGGGGCACGGCTGGGGCTCCACCCTGGCCATTATAAACAGGCCAGTTCCTCTGTTTGTCCTGCCCTCCACGCAGTGCCCAGAGGAAAGGGGTGGCCCAGGCAAACATCCGGAGCAGCCCCTCCGCCCCTTCCCTGCAAGGCCACCAGCCACGGCAGTGTTACAAGGTGGCTCCGGGGCCATGGGTGGGAGGTGGGGGGAAGGCTGCCCCCTGGGCCCTTCTCAGTCCTGATCGCCTCCCACCTCAGGACACGCCCTCCTCTGGGGTCTAGTGAAGGTCCCCAGCCCGCTGCTCTGATCCTGCAGAGGCCCCGGGAGTCAGAACTAGACAGACCTAGAGTCAAGCGCAGAGAAACGGCAGGGGGCGTAGGTCACGGGCACCCACCTAGGCCAGGCATGAAAGGCTGGAGACAGGTGGACAGTGTCCAGGAGCTGGCGCTGGGGTGGGACCAAAGGGCCCCTCACTGGGCTGGGCCAGCGCCCACGGCCGCCCTGCCCTGCCTGGGCTGTTATAGCCACATCCAGGCACCCAGCCCCAGGGGCAGCAGAGAAGCTGTGCCAGCTGGGGAGAGCCTAGCCGCTGCTGACCACTGCTGACCTCTCGGGACCAGTCAAGACTGGTTGGCTGCCAGGTCCCCGCCTACCTCCCACTGGGCTCTGTGGCCAAACCAGTTCCTCTGGCTGCTGCCGGCCTTTCCTCTGGGCTGGGCTGGCTCCCCTTCCCGGAACTGCCCCCTCCCTGGCCCCAGGGCCTCAGGCCTGGGTGCTGACTGTGCCCAGCACCTCACAGGCACTGGGTGCCCAGCTCACCAGCAAGTTGCTCCTGGTCTTTGGGCCTCCCTCATGTGCCCCTCTTCTGGGAAGCCTCCCTTAGCCCACTCTGCCATTCCGGTGACCCAGCCCTGCCCACTGTGCGCCATCGCTAGGTGGGGACACCCCCAGAAGTCAGAGGCTGTCTGGGTGTTCACTGTGCCCCTGCACTGGCCAGCAGAGGGCCAGGCACACAGGAGCCCGTTGGTGAGTGGGTAAATGAATGGATGAATGGATGGCTGGACAGGGGGTCTCCTCATCCCATTTTACAGATGAGTAACCTGGAGCCCCAAGAGGAGACGTCACCTGCCCGAGGGCACTTGTAGCCCAGCCAGCCTACAGCCAGGTGTGTGCCTCCGGGGCCCACTGGGGCCAGCTGGGCAGCAGGCCTGGGGTGCCTTCTGTAGCACCCAGGGGCCTGGAGGGGCACAGCTGAACTGGTGACTAGAGGAACCAGCACCAGGTGCCTCAGAAGCAAAGTAGACTCTGACAGCACTGGGCGGTGGGACAGGGAGGTGGTTTCCCTGCGGGGGGGGGGGGGGTTGGAAAGGAGTCACTGACCTCTCCAGGGGCGAGAGGGAACAGACCATGCAAAGGCCCTGAGGTATGAAAGCTGGTGTGATGTGAGGCGGAGACAAGGGCAGAGAGCTGATGGTGGCAGCTCGTGTGGCATATCTTGATCCCCAAGGAGGACTCAGGCTATGACCCTGAAAGAGACCAAGCCACAGGGACTCTGAGCAGGGGAGGCTGTGACCTGACCCTTGGCTGCCCAGGAGGGACCCATGAGGGTGGACACTCACTGGAAGGCCTCCTGGTGGTGGCAGGGAGACCCAGCTGGACTGGATGTCGGCCCCTGCCACTCACCCCACCCCCCATGGTGTTCCCTCATCAGGCACCGGAGGAGCCCACGCCACAGCCTGTCACCATGTTCGGGAAGAGGAAGAAGCGGGTGGAGATCTCAGCCCCGTCCAACTTCGAGCACCGCGTGCACACGGGCTTCGACCAGCACGAGCAGAAGTTCACCGGGCTGCCCCGCCAGTGGCAAAGCCTCATAGAGGAGTCGGCCCGCCGGCCCAAGCCCCTCATCGACCCCGCCTGTATCACCTCCATCCAGCCCGGGGCCCCCAAGGTATGCATACGTCCCCCCGCCCTGGACGTCCTCTCACCAGGCTCCTCCACCTCAGCCTCTGCCGCAGCCCGGAAACCCTTGCCAGTGTGGTCCCCGGGCCCTAAGCTCTGCCCTCTGTCCCAGCACCGCACAGCCGACCTCAGCCTTCCCAGAACTCCCGTGACCTTGGGGGACAGGCTCCTTCCCAGGCAGTGTATTAGTCAGCTGTTGTTGCTATAGCAGAAAACCAGTCCAAACAGACTTAGGGGGAAGAGATGTTTCCTGGGGGCTCACAGTTAGAGGATCAGTCTGTAAGAGTGGCAGGTAGGCATGGTGGCGGCAGGTAGCAGGGCTCATGGTTGATGTCCTTACGTCGTTGTGAGCCGGCAGCAGAGAGAGGCCAGGGCTACAGGTCTGGGGTAAAAACCTGCAAAGGCCCGCCCCCAGGGCACTACTTCCGCCAAGCTAGATCCACCTCCCAAAGTTTCATGGCCTCCCAGGATAGGGCCGGGCTGGGATTTAGCTCAGTTGGTAGAGCGCTGCGCTGCAGTCTCTGAGGTCCCGAGTTCAATTCCCAGCACCACAAAAATGGGAGAAGGGCCTGGCAATCCACTCCCAAGACAATCCCGAAACAGTCAGCCATTGAAAACCCTATGAGGGTCACTATGAGTCAGATACTGACTCGACGGCACCTAACAACAACAAGGATAGGGCCACCAACCGGGAACCAACTGTTAAAGCACATGACCTTTGGGGGACACTTTGTACACAAACCATGATAGAGTGACAGCCCCAAGTGGCCATGACTAGGCTGGGGGAGGAGGAGCACCGAGGCTGCACCCCAAAGGCTGAGGAGGGGGAGCAGAGTGGCGGGTGGAGGGACACTTCAGGAAGCCTTGGGACTTCTCAGTCTTGGGGAAGTTTTCCTGCTGTCTTAAGCAAAATGGCAGTGTTGGGGTGGGACCCCAGGTCCACTTCTGGGACCTGCCTCCTTCCCCCACCCTGCCTCCTGGTGAAATGGAAAACTGTGGTCTCGGTGCCCCCTGTGGCCTGCAGCCAGGTGACCAGTAGCCACGGCACTCCTGGAGGGCCTGCTGAAGCCAGGTGTCCAGGTGTGGTGGGACCCGGGAGCTGCAGCTAGGACAGCGAGGCTGGGTTGCCCAGCAGGCATGGCGGGGCGTGGCGTGCCTGTCGGTCAGTAGGCTTGGTTCCCCGGGCAGGGAGGAGGCCATGGTCAGTGCGGCAATCACAGTCCCAGTGCCAGGCTGTCTGGGGCCTGCTGAGGTCTTCCCGTGGCCCTGCTCTCCCTACAGTGACTTCCTTGCCACTGCTTTTAAAAGAGCTGGTCTTCCTGTGACACAGAGCAGCTGGAGCCAGCAGTGCTCTGTAGGCGGGTGCTGCTCTTCATGTCCACAGTCCCGACCCCAGGGCCCGTTGTGTCCTGCTCAGCAGCCAGGCGCCCCCTGCAGCTGCTCTGCCAGGAGGAAGGCCTCGTCTTAGCTCACACGCAGGTGCCCTGGCTGCTCGGCTTTGCTGCCCTGGGCCAGGACCGCCCCCGCTTCCCCCAGGGCTCTCTCAAGCCCTCCTCTAATGTCAGAGCCTGGCCATGGCTCCGCCTCCTTTCCCAGCTTGCAGGACAAGACCCAGCTTCTGGGCTGGCAGCCAGGGCCCAGGAGAGACAGGGCTGCAGCAGGCCACCAGGGGCTCTGTGGCCTCAGTGTCCCTACAAATGAGAGGCTGTCCTGGGCCATGTCTCTGCAGGTCCCATGTCCCTGGCTCACAGCGGCCTTTTTGTAACCTGCCTCCTTTCCTCCCGCCCTCCCTCACTGGCGCAGCCAGCATTCACTGAGCACCTTCTGTGTGCCAGGTGCAGCTCTTGGGGCCGAGATATGGCAGGACTGGAAGCAGATGGGTAAAGGGATCGGCACCCTTGGGAACAGATGCCCGCATGCTCCGTCAGTGGCATAGGTGCCTAAAGGGAAAGAAAGCAGGGCAGGAGGCAGGCAGCTAGGGGCTGGCGTCTCCCACTGCAGGTGATCAGCAAAGAGCGCAAGGAGGGAAGGAGGGGCCGTGGGGACTCTTGGGGGAAGACATAGTTTCCAGCAGAGGGAGCAGCCAGTGCTGAGGTCCTGAGGCGGGCACCTCTGTGGTGTCTGAGGAGCAGTGAGGACCCCCATGTGCACCTGCTGGAGCTCGGTGGGTGCACGAGAGCCCTGGAGGCCCGGGACAGCGCGTGCTGGGAGTCAGGATGCATAGCGGCATTGGCCACGTGGCTCTCAGCGCTGTCTTGCCCGCTGTGTTGGACCAAGGTCTTCCTCTCTCTCTCTGCACCCCACCATCAGCCCTTGGGAAAGCTGAGTGTGGCTTGGGGTTAAGATGCTGGCAGGGGAGGAAGTGCTGAGCTGGGCCCGACCCGGCGTGCAGCCTGTAATTTGCAGCTCTCCAGGGCTGATTACAGGCCAGTCAGCCACGCTCCCTCACTCAGCCCACGGGCAGGGCTCTCCCGAGGCTGGGGAGCAAGGGCAGGGCCAGAGGTGCTTTTGGGGGGCAACAGCAGTTCCTCAGGAAGTTTCGGGGCCCCTGGTCCCACTCCTCACCCACCCATCTTCACCATGGCATCTCCTCATCCGTCTCTGTCTTGTCTCTGTGTGTGTCGTCCCGTGTCTGTGTTGGATGCACGTCCTGTGTCCCGTCCCTGCTCGGCCCCCACCCTGCCATTGCCCCGGACCCCAGACCATCGTGCGGGGCAGCAAAGGCGCCAAGGATGGGGCCCTCACGCTGCTGCTGGACGAGTTTGAGACCATGTCGGTGACGCGCTCCAACTCCCTGCGGAGAGACAGCCCGCCGCCACCCACCCGGGCGCGCCAGGAGAATGGGGTGCCGGAGGAGCCAGCCATGGCCCCCCGGGCCCCCGAGAAGGCCCCAGGGCGCAGCCGGGCCCCCGGTCACGCTGAGGCAGGCGGCGGCAGTGGTGACAGGCGGCGGGCAGGGCCAGAGAAGAGGCCTAAGTCTTCCAGGGAGGGCCCAGGGGGCCCCTCGGAGTCCTCCCGGGACAAGCGCCCCCTCTCCGGGCCTGACGTCAGCTCCCCCCAACCTGCCAGTCTGGCCGGCGGGGTGAAACTGGCAGCTGGCCGGCCCTTTAACACGTACCCACGGGCCGAGACGGACCACCCGCCCCGGGGCGCCCAGGTAACCTGCCCCCACTCAGGCCCTGCACTGTCCCCTCCCTGTGGCGTCCCCCAGCCCCACGTCCCAGCTCCTGGCAGCCTGGCCCTTGTGCATTGCTCATCCTGACCACCCATGTGTGTGTCCCGCGGCTGGGGAGCGAGCTGGCCCAGCCCCCACTCACAGCACCTCTCTCTTCTGTTTCAGGGGGAGCCTCCCAGCATGGCCCCTAATGGGCCGTCAGCCGGGGGCCTGGCCGCCCCCCAGTCCTCCCGGCCTCCTGCCCGCGCCCGCGGTGCCCCCAGCCCCGGCGTGCTGGGCCCCCACGCCTCCGAGCCACAGCTGGCCCCTCCAGCCCGCGCTCCTGCCCCTGTCCCCGCCCCCGGGCCCCCTGGGCCCCGCTCGCCCCAGCGGGAGCCCCAGCGTGTATCACACGAGCAGTTCCGGGCCGCCCTGCAGCTGGTGGTGGACCCCGGGGACCCCCGCTCCTACCTGGACAACTTCATCAAGATCGGCGAGGGCTCCACGGGCATCGTGTGCATCGCCACCGTGCGCAGCTCGGGCAAGCTGGTGGCCGTCAAGAAGATGGACCTGCGCAAGCAGCAGCGGCGGGAGCTGCTCTTCAACGAGGTGGGCGGGCGGCCTCTGCCCAGTGCACCCTGCCGGCCTGTAGCCCCCTTGGTCCCTGTCTGCGGGAGACCCCTCTCTCTCCAGACTGCCCCCCATCCTCTCCCCTCTCTGTCATGCCCTGGATGTGCCCCGTACGACAGCCAAGTGCTCTGTGACCCTTGGGTCTGCCGTGTGTCCCCCGTCCCCGTCCCCCCCCCCGCAGTGTCCAGACTCTCATGATGCCTCTGGGGTGCTCAGGGTTGAGCGCGGGCCTGTGCCAGCGCAGCCTTCTCCACTCGCCCCCGCTGGGCACCTGGCTCTGTCCCCCTGCTGGCCCCGGGGCTGAGCAGCCTCCTTGCCGTGGCCCAGTAGGAAGGCAGCCTCCCGGCTCCCTCGCGCCGAGGTGGGAGTGCGAAACGTCCCCACTGCCTGCTGTAGGTGACCACAGAGGCCAGGCCTGGAGGCTACCGGCCCAGCTAGGGTCTTACCTTCCTCACTGGCGCGTCCTCTCCTGCCCCAGCCTTTCCCGCCCCCATTCCAGTGCTCCAGCTGTTCCTGATCCGCTGCGCATGCGTCCTCATCAGCCCAGTGATGCCCCCAGCCCTGGCCCAGGCTCTCCCTTGCTGGCCCTGCTGCACCTGGAGTCCTTTGTTTTAGCCCTTTGGCCGCTTCCCCACCCTGCCCCATTTCCACCTGTGGTCAGGCCACACAGAGGCCGGGATCCAAAAGCGTGGTGTGCAGGGTGCAGAATGGAGGCCTGGGACTTGGCAGCAGGGGAGGGCAGCGAGGGGCCCGGGAGTCCCCGCTGAACCTGCCTCCGCGCAGGTGGTCATCATGAGGGACTACCGGCACGAGAACGTGGTGGAGATGTACAACAGCTACCTGGTGGGGGACGAGCTCTGGGTGGTCATGGAGTTCCTGGAGGGAGGCGCCCTCACCGACATCGTCACCCACACCAGGTACCGGGCCCTCAGCCCAGGACAGGGTCACACCCCGTGGCCCCCCTGCCCCACCAAGGCCGGTCTTTGTGGCCCTGGGCGGGCCAGGCCTTCTCGGGTCTGTCACCCACCAGTGCAGGGCCTCCCATCCACGCTCTGCCCGCAGGATGAACGAGGAGCAGATCGCTGCCGTGTGCCTGGCCGTGCTGCAGGCCCTGGCCGTGCTCCACGCCCAGGGCGTCATCCACCGCGACATCAAGAGCGACTCCATCCTGCTGACCCATGACGGCAGGGTGAGCAGGCCGGAAGCTGGGGGGTTAGGCAGGTTTTCGTTGCTGTGACAAAACACCTGAGTGAAGCTACTTAGAGGAGGGAGGATTCATTTTGGCTCATGGTTTCCGAGGTCTTGGCCATCAAGGCCAGGAGGCGGCTCAGGAGAGCCGCTAACAGCAGGGCAGCCAGAAAGGAACGCGAGAACCTAGGCTGTAGGCCCCTCCTCCTCCCCCTTCTCTTCCATCAGGGCCCCCGTTAGGGGCAGGTCTTCCTCCTTAGCCAGTCTTTTCTGGGAGCTCCCCACCATGAGCTTCACTAGTCTCCTAGGCATCCCTGTCCAGTCAAGACGACAGGACACACCCCTCACCCGGAGGCAGCAGGAAGAGCAGTCAGCTCATCTGTCCTGCAACAGTCGGGCTGGGTCCAGGTTGGTGGGGAGCCCAGGCGCTACCATCGGCACAGAACGGGGAGTTGTGGACCAGTCCTGGGCCCTGAGACCCATAGCTGTTGGGCCGCGGCCTGCCTCTTCTGGACTGAGATTCTGAATCTGGGGCCATGGGGCCGTGGGGCAGCCTGTGTGATCTGTGGGCGGAGGTCCAAGTTGGTGGCTCCACCCCTCCCCAAGGAAGGTTTGGCCCCAGTCAGTGGAGGCAGAAGACACAGCTTTGGCCCATGAGTCCAGGCAGGAGTCTGAGGGTGGCTGCAGGTGTGTTTGGGGACATCTGGGAGCCTCCTGAAATTGGACGCACCCTGCTGGGTGTGTTTTTGGGGGCTGCAAAGTCTACATCCTCAGGCATCTGAAAGGGCCCACAGTTCCCCAAAAGGTATAAATCCTTGTTTCGGGGACCTGGCTGTGGCAAAAGCGAGTGTGTGTCTCTCACGTGCCCCAGGCAAGGCTGTGGTTCTCAGGGCACCAGCTCTCAGCCCTGCCCAACCTGCAGGATCCATGCCACGTCCCCCAGGAGCCCTGGAGCAGCTGGTGGGCTCTGCAGAGCTTGCGAGGATGGTGGATGGGGGCTTCCTGGGCCCCTGCTGGGAGGGGCAAAGGTGCCCAGACGTCAGAGCCAGATATGCTGAGGCCAGATAGGCAGGTGCCCCTGCCCTGCCAGCGCCTCTGACCCGCGCCTCTGCCTGCCCAGGTGAAGCTGTCCGACTTCGGGTTCTGCGCGCAGGTGAGCAAGGAGGTGCCGCGGAGGAAGTCGCTGGTCGGCACACCCTACTGGATGGCCCCTGAGCTCATCTCCCGCCTTCCCTATGGGCCAGAGGTGAGCCTGGCACTGGCCCAGCCGTGCCACTGACCGGTGGGGGCAGCCGTGTGTTGGGGGCCAGGCATGGTTTCGTGGCAGAGGATGCGTGCACTTCCCCGCGTGTTTGCGTGTCTTTGGTTGACTCTGAGTTCTGAGCCAGCTCTGGTACTTGGCAATAGGAACAAAATGCTGAACAGAAGTGGCCATGGGCCGTGCCTGGCTGTGTGGCACAGAGGCCACAGACCACAGGCCGCTGGCCTGTGCGGCCTGAAAATGCTCTTGGAAGTGATTTTAAATGAGGGCCTAGGTTCAGAAGTCCGCCCTCTGCTGGCAAACCCCATGTGGCCTCGAGGCCCCTGCCCTCCCAGCAGCAGTCCAGAGAAGGGGCCGAAGGGGCCGGCACCTTTGCTTTGGCTGCAGTCCCCCCTCTCTCCATCCCCGGGGCTGGCCTGGCCTGAGCACTCCTCCCCCAGGCCGTGGGTAAGACAGGCCTGGCGCCTGGCCTGGAGGCCAGCACCCTGGAAAGCACATGATGGTGACCCAGGCTGGAGTGGGGTCACACTGGGAGGGGAGGCTGGCGTGAGAATCTGCAGAGACATCTCAGCCAGGACTGCCTGCAAGTGACAGAAAGCCAACATAAGCCATAGTGCCCGAAAGGTGCTTGGTCCGGAGCTGTGGCGAGGGGGCAGGAGAGGCTGCCGTGGCTGTGTGCACGCACTTTCCCTCCCCGGCCCTGATACCCTCAGTGCTGTCTTGGCTCAGGCAGGTGCTTCCTTTCTGGAAGCCAATATATACCCGGGGACACATCTCCCCACACAGCTCTACTACAGTCCCAGGTCTTTTGGCTAAAATCCCTGAGCTGTCTCTGCCTCAGCTTGGGTCATTTGCTCCTTCCTGAGCCAGTTGCTGTGTCCCAACTGCTCATTGGACTGCCTGCTCCTGGACCCGTGCCACTCAACCTGCGGCAGCTGGGGAGGGGTAGGGCTTCAGCAGAGGAGGGTGGGGCTCCAGCAGAGGAGGGTGGGGCTTCAGCAGAGGAGGCTGGGGCTCCAGCAGAGGAGGGTGGGGCTCCAGCAGAGGAGGGTGGGGCTTCAGCAGAGGAGGCTGGGGCTCCAGCAGAGGAGGGTGGGGCTCCAGCAGAGGAGGGTGGAGCTTCAGCAGAGGAGGGTGGGGCTCCAGCAGAGGAGGGTGGGGCTTCAGCAGAGGAGGGTGGGGCTCCAGCAGAGGAAGGCGGTACCAGGAGCAGAAAGCAGGCGGCTCTCCAGAGAGCTCCCTGGAGAAGGACGGGTGCAGGTGGGCTTGGGCCCTTCCTGACATCTAGGGCTGTTCTGGGCCTGGGACTTCCGAGGCAAGGAAGCACAGGCCAGACCAGGGCCATCCTTCCCCGAGCTTCCCTTTAGCTCAGCCCCTTCCCTCACCCCAGGTGGACATCTGGTCACTGGGGGTGATGGTGATCGAAATGGTGGACGGGGAGCCCCCCTACTTCAATGAGCCACCCCTCAAAGCCATGAAGATGATTCGGGACAACCTGCCTCCCCGACTGAAGAACCTGCACAAGGTCGGCCCCCCAACAGGCAATGGGCTGAGCACCAATGCGGGGGCCCATGCGCTCGGCGTCTCCTGTGATAGCCCCCCGGGACTGGGTGTCTGTGCACATGGGCTTGCGCTGGGACTGAGCCCAGGGGTGGTAGAGCCACGGCCCCCACGCCCTCACCAGCCACAGACATTGGGCCCAGAACGCCCTGCCCTGTACCAGAAAGTTCTGCCCGTGTAGA
This sequence comes from Pedetes capensis, assembly GCA_007922755.1. Taxonomy (NCBI): domain Eukaryota; kingdom Metazoa; phylum Chordata; class Mammalia; order Rodentia; family Pedetidae; genus Pedetes; species Pedetes capensis. The sequence continues at coordinate 66,118 of VMDO01008666.1, forward strand.
GGTGAAGGCCAGGGGACAGGGCCTTCCTGGTGGAGGACTCGCCCTGGAGGAGGGGCCACCAGCTCCTTCCAGAGCACAGAAAAGGCGGGGAAGTGAGCCCTGGCGGCCTGTCCATGCATCCTGCCCCTGGCGCCCAGCTTGAGATGCCCGTGGCCCCAGAGCACCTGAGCCGTGATGCTGGGACCCCCTCCTCGACCCTCTTCCTCTCCACAGGTGTCACCATCCCTGAAGGGCTTCCTGGACCGCCTCCTGGTGCGCGACCCGGCCCAGCGGGCCACTGCCGCCGAGCTGCTGAAGCACCCGTTCTTGGCCAAGGCCGGCCCGCCCGCCAGCATCGTGCCGCTCATGCGCCAGCACCGCGCCAGATGAGGCGGGCGCCTGCCTGAACCAAAGAGCCCCTGGGTGCCCTGCCCTGCCGGAGGCCAGGAGGGGCCAAGCCTGCGAGCCCTTCTGTGCGCCGCCCTCCACGCCGGGGACTCGAGGGCCCGACTACTGAACCCCAGTTTCAAGCCTGTGACTGATCACAGGGACTCATGGGAGCGAGTGAGGTTCCCAGGACCCCCCTTCTGAGGCAGGCCTCCCCTGTGTCCTCCTATCTCCAGGAAGGCAGTTGGCCGCCCACCACTGGAATCTGCAGTGAGGGTTACTGGGGGCGGAGAGGATGCCTTGAAAGAGGAGTGTGTGTGCGTGTGTGTGCGCGTGCGCCCGTGTGTCTGTGTGTGAGCGTGCGCCAAAGGTGCAGCTGCTCTGGCCTCGGCCCGCATGTGGATGTCTGAGGCCTTGCCTGGCACCCAGCCCTCCCCCTGAGCCATGTGGGGTCAATCATGAATGTCTGCGGAGTGGCCTTTCCCAGAGCCCTGCTGCCCTTCCTGTCGCTGGACGGGACGGGACGGCTCGCCTCCCCCACCAGCCTCTGCAGCAAATGACTACTGCACCGGACAGCCTCCATTTTCTAGAAGCCTATTTATATTGCCGTTTTATAACACTAGCCCCTGCCCCCACCTGGGGACAGGTGATCCCTGTCCTGCAGGGTGGCCCTGGACCGAGCCATTGCCTGAAGCGTCAGGTTCCTGCCCTCCTTGAGTTAGTTTTACAATTAAAATGTTCTCTTGTTTTGTGTGTGTGGTGCATCGTGTGCGGTGGGCCCTGCACGGCTGTTGGGGGCGGGGCCTGAGAGCCCACTCGCCCAGCTCCCCAGAGAAGGCAACATCCTTCCTGAGCCCTGTGCTGTGCTTGGCACATGGCGGGCTCCTGGGCACTTGGATTGTCCTGAGTGTGTCCCGTGGTAAGAACTGACCCTCAGAGAAGACACTAGTAAATGGGCCATTTGAGAAACCAGACAGGACAGATGGGCTTTGTGGGGACTGAGGCTGGGTGACCAGGCGTCCTGGGAGGGGCCTGGGGTGAGCGGGGAGAGGGCTAGCATGGAGGTGGCCAGGCTGCCTCTGCGTTCTCAGCACCAAGGGGCAGGCACCAGCCTCCTGGGCAGGTGGGCAAGGACAGGGCAGGGCTCTACCTCCTGGGCATCAGCCTGGCAAGCAGCAAGGGCAGAGAGGCTCTCCACAGCCATGCACACTGCCCTCCAGAGTGCTGGCTTCTGAAGAGCCAGGGCACTCTGTCCATGCCATATCACACGCCACGTGACCTGGCAGGTACACGTGCAGACGGAACAGGGCAGAAGCAGCCGCTGCCCTGCAGGCATGGGTCAGAGGCCTGGGTGGGGGGGATTTGCCTCTGGAAAAAACTAGGTCTAAATTGGCAAAGAAGATACAAAAAGACTAAAATGACCTACACACACCCCTAAAAGTAAATAAAAACTTCAGGCCTGAGCACCCTCACAAGTGAGGACTACCAAGCATTGTGGGAGCATATAATTCCTACCTGTACAAGGGGTTCCAGAACACAGGACCCCACTCAGGTTAGAAGGCTGGTGTGACTGATTCCAAACCTGGCAACAGAACGTTCCAGAACCACGTGGCTGACAGCACTGCCGGGCACTGGGAATGGTGCCAGGAGATGCCATGCTCCAGGTGAAGGCATGGCTGAAGCCAGGCGCCGTGGCGCAGGCCTGCAATCCCAGCCGCTCGGGAGGTGGAGGCGGGAGGATCACAGGTTCGAGGCTGGTGGCAGCCTGTATAACACATCGAGAGCTTGTCTCAATTTAAAAATAAAACAGGCTATGGAGTGCCCACAAAGTATGCACAAGGCCCTGGATTCAATCCTCCAGTACTGCAAAAAAAAGCCCTGAAAGGCCAAGACAGGAGATCTCCCCCCAGTTGTGTGTCCAATTCCAGGTGACCATCTAGACCCCTTCAGTCACTGTCACTGCAGTTGGAATGGATGGTTCTGGGTAGAGAAGTGGGAGCTATACCCATGGGCCTGCCCAGCCCCCAGCACTGCGACCCCTGGATCAGCTGCTGACCCTCAGGACCCGGTAGCCCCCTGGCTGTCTCAAAGGGGGAAATTTGATACAGAGGTCGCTAGTTCACAGCGCTGGGAAGGCTGAAGAAGTCCAACAGGGCCAGCGATGGATGGAGGAAGGAGGTCTCTGCCACCCTTACGGCTGGAGGAACAGAGGGACCGATGGCGCAGCCACCCTGGAAGGCCACTGGCCTCTGCGGTGTCTTTTCCCAGCTTCCCAACCTGTACTTCAAGAGCCTCCCGGGCATAGCCCTCCTGGCCAGCTTCCCAGGCCAGCTACAAGGTCGCTTCTCAGGCATCCAGGCCCAGCAGAACCGGAACCAGGAAGCACTTGGTGTGGCCATGTGGGCCCTGGGAGCACCTGGAACCCGGGCCCGCTTTGTCCAAGCATGGGTGACCCACCCAGTACACCCCCAAGGAGTGTATGCTGGCCCAGCCGGCCAGGGACAGGGGGCTGTGCGTGGTGATTGGAGGTGTTACCGAGCCCCAAACAGAACCTGGTTCAGAGTGCCTCTGAGCCCTGCCTCACGCTGATCAGAACTCGTACTTTAATACCCCCCCCCGGGGGGCAGCAGTCCCCAACCTTTCTGGCACCGGGGACTGGTTTCATGGAAGACAGTTTTTCCACCCACGAGGGCGGGGTGGTTTCAGGATGATTCAAGGAGGAGGGGCACCCCTGCCCCCTGTTCACCTCCTGCTGGGCCGCCGGAGCTCCAAACAGGCGAGCACAGGGGCTGGGGGTTCCCCTGCCTGCTTCGGTGCGGGAACCGCTGAGATCCATGATGGCTCTGTGTGGAGAACCGAGCCCGGTGAGGGTCAGCCCTCCCAGCCATTGGGATCCCAGCCCCCTAAAGTTCCTTCATCCTCAGACTGCGGCTTCCCACACGTGTTAAGCCTACTCGCTGTCACCAAAAAGAGGCACCTGGAGAGGAGGACCCCTCTTTTCAGGATTGAACCCGGAGGCTGCAGGATGCCTGTCTTGGCCAGCGCTTTACTCTCACAGCCATGCCCCGAAGAAAGGCAGGTTGGGAACTGTAGTCTCCATTCTGGGCAGCTGTGTCTAGAAATTCCAGCGCTGTGGAATTGTACTGCTCCTTTTCTGTGGTTCATTGGGTTTGCTGGGCTGCACCCTAGAAATTCTGATTTAACGACAGAGTCCAGAGGCAGACCAGGTGTGCACAGGAGCTTCCCGTACAAGGTGTGGTGGCGCATGCCTGTCATCTCAGCCACTCAGGAGGCTGAGGCAGGAGGATCATAGGTTCAAGGCCAGAGGCAGCCTCTGTTACTTAGCCAGTCCCTGTCTCAAGATAAAAAATAAAAAGGGGGCTAGGGGTGTAGTTCATTGGTACAGCACTTGCCTTGCAAGTATAAGACCCCGGGTTGAACTCCCCAATACTGAGGCAAGGGGAAGGTTAACCCCACAAATTAATGGGGGGGAGAAGACTGCTGAGTGATAGCACTGGGGCAATTGACTCATTTTACGGTGAGAAAGAAAACTAAGTCCCTACCTAATTCCACAGAACAAAAAGGCAGCCCAGATCTGTACTGTCCAGGACAGGGGACAGGAGCCACATGTGGCTGGTTTTAAATTAAAGTGAAAAAAAAAAATTAAAGATGCAGTCCCTCAGATGCACCTGGGCAGTGAACTTTTTGGCACCAGGGACTGATTTCATGGAAGACAATTTTTCCATAGATGGTGGGCTGGGGGGTCTGGGATGATCCGAGCACATTACATTTATTGTATAAATACAGATGAAGCTTCGCTCCTTCACCGGCTGCTCATACCAGTCCTGGTCCCTGGCCTGGAGCTAGGAACTCCTACACTAGGGGACTAGTGCATTCCCGTGCTCAGTTGCCACATGCAGCCAGTAGCCACCTTCAACAGTACAGACATAGAACATTTGTATCATCTCTGCTCAAAGGGACAGTGTATCTCTACATGGATCAAAAACGTAATGGTGAAAGGCAAACCATATAGTTATGGTTTAAGCCTAAACCATTAAAGACTTGGTTAACAGCTGATGGGCGTTTGAGAGTAGATTGGATCACAAGGACACTGACTTCATCAATGGATTAATCCATTGAATTTGTAGCTGAATGGACTTGCCTTTCATCCCAGCCACTCGGGAGGCTGAGGCAGGAGGATCTCGAGTTTGAGGCCAGAGGCTGTGTAACTTAGCAAGACCCTGACTCAAAATAAAAAAATTAAAAAGGGGCTGGGGGTGCAGCCCAGAGATGAAGCACTTGCAAAACATGTGTGAAGCCCTGGGTTTAGCCCCCCAGGACAGGGAAGGAAAAAAAAAAAGGTGGACATGCTTGGAGGAAGTAGGTCATTGAGGAGGAGCCTCTGAGGGCGTGTCTCCTCTCTCCACCCTTCCTCTCCACCTCTGCTTCCTGGCTGCCTGGACGGAGCCCCTCTCTCCCAGGGTGCCTTTCCATCATGACTTCTGCCTTGCAGCACACATGCCCTGAAGCCACAGAGCCACGTGACCACCAACCAAAACCACAAGCAAAATAAAACTGTGAGTAAAAATAAACCCTCCTTTATGCTGTTTCCCAGGTATTCCGTCATAGCCATTAAGGCTGACTCACTAGAGATGACAAAGCCAAGTACTTCATGACCTCGAGGCCACGAAGGACTTCTGGAACCAAACTCCAAAGGAAGAACACCGCTGATTGCTTTGCTTTGCTTTGCTTCTTTTTCCTTTCCTTTCCTTTCCTTTCCTTTCCTTTCCTTTCTTTCTTTCTTTCTTTCTTTCTTTCTTTCTTTCTTTCTTTCTTTTTTTTTCTTTTTGGTGATTGAAATTGAACCTGTAGCTTCGTGCCTGCTTTTGCAAGCTTCTACCACTGAGACACACCCCCAGCCTGAATGCAGGTGATTTCAGCAAAATCAAGAATTTTCATTTGTAAGAGATAAATTTCAGAGTGGAGAAAATACTTGAACAGTCTCATGCTAAGAAGATTCTTTCTTCTTTTTTTCTTTTTCCTTTCTTTCTTTTTTTTTTTTTGTTTGTTTTTGTTTTTTTGTTTTGTTTTGTTTTATTTTGTTTTGTTGTGTGTAAGACAGGGTCTCTTTACATAGCTCTGCTGGCCTCAAACTATGATCCTCCTGCCTCCGCTTCCTGAGTGCTGGGATTACAGGCGTGTATGCGCCACCACGCCTGGCCTTGATAGAATATCCTCTGCGGAAGAAATAGAATAGAATATCCTTGATAGAATATCCTCTGCTCAAATGGACCGTAATACAAAGATGGGCAAAAGATAAGAACAGGCAGCTTAGAGAAGGAAGAATCCAAAGGCCAGTGAGGGCCTCCACAAAAGCGTCTGCGTGTAATCGTCAAATGCAAATTCAAGCAAGAGGATATCATTCTGTACTGTGAGTCTAGTAAAAAAATAATAATAATAATAATAACCCTAAAAGTAATAGGGTGAGGTAGCACATGCCCGTGATCCCAGCACTCAGGAGACTAAGGCAAGAGGATCGTGAGTTTGAGGCTACAGAGTGAAGAAAGAAAGAGAGGAGAAAGGGAGAAGGGTTAGTGGGAAGGAAAGGGAGAGAAAGGGGTGGGGAAGAAAGAGGGAGGAAGAAAAGAAGGAAGGAAGGAAGGGAGGGAGGGAGGGAGGGAGACAGGAAGGGAGGGAGGGAGGGAGACCTGTGTGGACGTCACTGAGTGAAGATTCACCTGATCCCCTGGCCTATGGAGGGCTGAACCCAGAGCCTTGTGCATACTTTGTGAGCTCTCTCCAACCAAGCTGCACCCCCAGCCCATTTTATTTTTAAAATTGAGACAGGATCTCCTGTTAGGCAGACTGCCGCCAGCCTCAAACCTGCGATCCTCCTGCCTCCCCCTCCCGAATGGCTGGGATTACAGCCCTGCGCCACCGCGCCTGGACAAGTCCAGTGCAGAGTGTCCTTTTAGCAGCACCCGCACACCCCCACCCCCAAGCCCTTCCCTTGTCCCATTTCACGGATGAGAGATTGAGGGCCAGTCTTCTCTCTTTCCTCTTCCTCTCAGGAGCTGCCTGCTCCCCTCCCCTTCTCGGGTGCTTCCACATGTACCGCATCCTCCTTTCTCTCCAGCCCACCATCTTCTCCATCCAAGGTACTTTTCCTTCTAAAAAAGGTCTCCCTCCCTTCCTTCCTTCCTCCCTTCCTTCCTTCCTTCCTTCCTTCCTTCCTTCTTTTCTTCCTCCCTCTTTCTTCCCCACCCCTTTCTCTCCCTTTCCTTCCCACTAACCCTTCTCCCTTTCTCTCTTTCTTTCTTCACTCTGTAGCCTCAAACTCACGATCCTCCTGCCTTAGTCTCCTGAGTGCTGGGATCTACCTTTTCTTCTGTTCTCCCTGACCTTATCTTCTCCCAGGGAATAAGAATATCCCGATGCCAGCTCACCCATAGCACCGAGGTTTCTCCAAGCTCCTCTTCCGGTTTATTCAAATTTCTCCAGGTAGCTCAGTTTTCCCGGGAATTATTTATTAAAGGTTACTATCTTTTACAATCTCCTATGTGTCTATTGTGGGTTGGGATTTAGCTCAGTGGGTAGAGCGCTGCGCTGCAGTCTCTGAGGCCCCGAGTTCAATTCCCAGCACCGCAAAAATGGGAGAAGGGCCTGGCAATCCACTCCCTAAGGCAATCCCGAAGCACTCAGCCATTGAAAACCCTCTGAGGGTCGCTATGAGTCGGATACCGACTCCACGGCACCTAACAACAACAACAACATGTGTCTATCATCTGCAGCCGTAACACTGTGGCATCTGATCCTGTCAGGTCTCGGAAGCTAAGCAGGATTGGGCCTGGTTAGTACTTGGATGGGAGACCGCCTGGGAACACTAAGGGCTGTAGGCTTGGGAGAAGGACCTGGCAACCCACTCCCAAAAAACAATCAGCCGTTGAAAACCCTATGAATAGCAGAGGAGCACTGACAATAGTGGTTAGCCTGTTGTACATAGGGTCGCTATGAATGGGACACCACCTTGACGGTACCTAACAACAATAACAACAACATGTCTGTCAGCTTGTCATGCTGTGGGGACTTGCATGTTGCCCTGATGCTGAAAGCTCTGCTGCCAGTATTTCAGATACCAGCAGGGCCACATGGGGTGGACAGGTTTCAACTGCGCTTCCAGACTAAGACGGACTAGGGAGAAAAACTCGATAACCCACTCCTGAACCAATCAGCCATTGAAAACCCTATGAATAGCAGAGAAGCACTGTCAAACACTGCCAGAAAAGGAGCCCCCCAGGCTAAGTAGCATTCAAGAAATGACTGGGGAGGGGTTACCTCCTCAAAGAAGAGTCATCCTTAATGATGGGATTGGAGAAGAGCCCCTGGGACCTCCATTTGCTGATTTGGCACAACTCAGAATGAGAAGAAACACAGTGGCTGCAACAGTGGGCTCAAACATAAAAAGATCATGTGCATGGCACTTTGTCAGGTAGTGTTTCATTCTGTTGTGCTGAGGGTGCCTGAGTCAGAACCAGCTCGACAGCACCTAACAACAACATCTTTGATGATAACTTGTTTATAGTCTTTAGTTTATAGTTATAGTCTTTACTATAACTAATGTATCAGGTATAAATTCATTTTTTGTGTTTGGGTTTGTTTGTTGCAGTGCTGGGGATCGAACCCAGGGACTCAGTACATACTAAGCAAGCACCCTACCAACTGAGTTAACCCCCTGGCCCATGGTATAAATTCCTTTATATGCTGAACACCAAAACCAAGTTTTGCTGCTGGTTCCTGGACACATGCTCAGGGGAACCGGCACCACTGGAAGCATCTCTCTGTGGGTACAGAGCTGTGAGGGCTGAAAATGTCCACTTACAACATCTCTTCATAAAGGGGGCCTGTCCTGTCCTAACTGGACATGCAGTCATTTGTTACTGTGAGATGCTCTCAAGTCGGGTCCGACTCATAGTGACCCAATGGACAACTGAATGAAACACTCCCCGACACTGTGCCTTGCCCGCATTAAGTCAGTGCTTCTCTGCTATTCATAGGGTTTTCAATGGCTGATCATTTTAGGAGTGGGCTGCCGGGTCTCTCTCTCAAGCCTATAGCACCTGGTATTCCCAGGTGGTCTCCTACCCAAGGACTAATCAGCCATTTAGTGTAGATTAGTTTGCATTTCCCTGCAGCTGTAGCCTTGTGGCATCCGATCCTGTCAGATCTCAGAAGCTAACCAGGGTTGGGCCTGATTAGTCCTTGGATGGGAGACTGCCAGGGAACACTAGGTGCTGTAGGCTTGGGATACAGACTCAGCAACCCACACCCCCGCCCCTGAAAAAAAAAAAAAAATCCACCTATGAATAGCAGAGAAGCACTGACAGTAGTATGTAGGGTCACTAAGAGTTGGATATTGACTCAATGGCACCTAACAACAACAACAACAACATTTTGCTTTCCGATCATTAGACACTAGAGTTGCCGTTGTTCACAGCCTTTTCGGGGAGCATTCTGCAGTGGGAACCTGGCAAAAACCACAGACTAACTGGGCCTGGGATATTTTCCTTGATAGCCTTGTACAAGGGACACGTGGTGACACATGGTTGATTGTGGCAAAGACACAAAATATACTTCTGTTCACGGTGCCACAGACGGTAGATGACGGAAGAAATCCCGAAAGAGCGAGCTGGAAGGACGCAGACAGCCACGTTCCTGCTCCCCAAAGCTGAGGCCCAGACAAGCGCGTGGTTTGAGCTGTGGCTACAGAGCAGGGAGCAGCAGCGATGGAGGAATTGCCTTCAGGTTCGCCGTGGCCCTGGAGGCCATGCACATTTAAATGGCAGGCACAAACCGTTTCCTTTAATTCGGCGCATTGTTGCGCCAAGCTTTATTCCAACAGAAATTCCTGACGCAGTCGCCTCCAGGGAGGCTTGGGGACCCACATGCAGGGGGGCGTGCCCGGAGCTATAGGAAGCAAGAAAGGGCCATCACTGCTTCCAGATCCCACCCACCCACCTGGACGTCCGGTCATCCCTCCTCCCCACCCTCTCCATGGTGAAAACCTGCTAGAAGACCTCCACCCTCAGCACGCGGGGAGTGTGTGACTCTCAAAACAGGAAGGGCCAGGATGTCCTCACTCTTGACATTGCCAGAGTCCTGTCCAGTGCCACAAACCCAATCTTGCCAAAGACAACTCCTGACAGCCAGCTAAGCCTTGCTTGGAATCCCAACCTGTAGGAACTTCAAGATGACAGGGCATGTTTCATACTACTAAAGGTGGTCGTTGTTGTTAGGTGTCATCAAGTCGGATCCCACTCAGAGCAATCCTATGTACAACAAAATGAAACACTCCCCGACACTGTCCCATGCCCGGCACTATGTCAGTGCTTCTCTGCTATTCATAGGGTTTTCAATGGCTGATTTTGTTGGGGTTGCTTCAGGAGTGAATTGCCATGTCCTCCTACTACTTTTTGTGGTGCTGGGAACGGAAACCAGGATCTCAGAGAGCGCAGAGCAGCACTCTACCAACTAAGCCAAACCTAAGCCCAGATAGTAAGCATGGGGATAATTTGTTACACAGCACAGAGAACTAATACATACTGGCTCAGAGAAATTTGGTTATGATGATCTATGGCGTAGTTTTCTTCATGTTTTATTGTACTTGGAGATCATTAAATTTCCATAAGTTCACAGATTTTGAATTTACTAGGATGCCAGATGTGGTTGTGCATGCCTATAATCCCAGCAATCGGGAGGCTGAGGCAGGAGGATTGCAGGTTCAAGGCCAGAGGCAACCTGGGTAACTTGCCAAGACCCTGTCTCAAGATAAAAGATAAAAAATGGGCTGGAGATACAGCTCAATAGTAAAGGACTTGCAAAATATGTGAAAGCCTTGGGTTCAACCTCCAAATACTGCAAGAAGGGGAAAAAAAAAAAGACTGAGGACCAAAGATATCACCACACAAGAAGGGGATAAAGGCAGGATTTGAATCCGGGCATTTGGCCTGGGCATCCCTGGGCATAACCACCATGCCACACCGAAAAGCTGACCAGGGCTCCCTTCACTATGCCACCTGAGGGGCCACAGTCGGCATGGAAACATGACACTCCCTCTCCTCCCCAGGCAGCTGGTCAGTCCAGCGGGGCCAGACACGGAGTAACGGGTCAGGAAGGGAAGCTGTTGTCCTTGGGCAGTCCAGGGAGATGTGGGGCTGAGAGGTGTTGGGGGACATGAAGGGGTGGATTCGGGGTGGAGATAGGGACAGCTCAGAGCCTTTCTGCAGAAGAAATAAGTTCTCTTCTGAAGTTTGGAGTCTGCTGAGTTGTACAAAGTTAAACTCCCGTCTCCCTACCCACCACCACTTACCTTTATCTCTGACTTTCTGTCTTGCTTTCTCAGTTTTCTTTTCTTTTTCAATACTAGGGGATTGAACCCAGGGTGTCATGCATGCTAGGAAAGTGCTCCGCCACTGACCCACACCCCTAGCCCCCTTTTATTTTTTATCTTAAGACAAGGTCTTGCTAAGTTGTGCAGGCTGCCTTTGGCCTCAAACTCGAGATCCTCCTGCCTCAGGCTCCCGAGTCTCTGGGATGACAGGTACATTATTTGAACAAGTAACCAAGCCCATGGCACAAAACATAAAAGGTGGCAAAGGGAATAAAACGAAAAACCAAGACGCCCTGACTCCCTCTCCACACCAGCCTCTTAGTCCCCGTGCCCCGCACCCCCGAGGCAGCCAGCGGTACAAGTTTCTGGTGTTTCCTTCCAGAAAACTGGGCATATGCCAGGAAACAGCTACCTCCATGCACACATAGGCATATGTTCTACTTTGCACAGATGTTAGCATGATGTTTACAGCCTTCTGCCCCTTGCTTTTTCCTTCTCCGTCACTGTATGTTGGCGGTTGTTCCCTTTTGCTGCATGAAAAGCAGCCTGGCACCAGGCACACGCCTGTCCTCCCAGTGACTCCAGAGGCGGAGCCACGAGGATCACTAGCTCAAGGGCAGAGGCACCCTGCATAACTCAGCAAGACGCTGACTGAAAAAAAAAAAAAAGATTAGAGGCGCAGCCCAGTGGTAGAGCACTTGCAAAGTATATGTGAAACCCTGGATTCAACCTTCAAGTACCACAAAAAGAAAAAAAAAAAAAGAAAAAAGAAAAAAAGAAAGAAAAAAAAAAATCTGGCACCTGTTTGGGGCCGTGTAGTATTCCACTGAGCCGATGAGCCATGATTGATGAAAGTAGTGCTGTGAGGGGACAGACAAGGAGTTTGTCCTTGCTGCTGCTCTGAACACTGCCATAGGAGCTCCTGAGCATGCCTTATTATTTTGCACACGGGAGGGTTCATTCCACATACCTTCGCTTCCTCTTCTCCCTCCACCACCACAGGATGCTTACGTCCCCTCAGCCCCGGATAATGCCTTCTGGGTACCTCAGACCCTCTGGAACCTTCCCTGCCTCTGAGCAACCCCGCTGCATCCTCTGTCTCTTGCTCCCTATCTCTGCTTCTCTGTTTTTTGTTTTTCGGCTCCCTCGTTAGTTCTTTTGCTCCCTGGGACTCTGGCTTCGTCTTTTTGGTTGTTTGCTTGTAGCCCAGGCTGGCCTTGAACACGCCATCCTCCTGCCTCAGCCTCCTGACTGCTGGGATCACAGGCCATTACCAGGGCTTTAGTTTTGATTCTCTGCCCCTGGCTGTTTCTGCATCCGCCTCCTGCCTTCTCCAGGTCTTTCAGCATCCACCTCATCCTGCTTCTCTGTCGCCCCCTGCAGGAAGCTGCTCGCTTGCCACCTCTGCACCTCATCCAGCAGCGTTCACCAGAGCCAGCTTTCCTTCCCGCCAACCTGGTGGCATCTCCCCGCCCCTGTAGCCCTGTAGAGAACCCAGGATTTGCCCTCCACCCCCACTGCCCTGGCTGTCACCCTTCAGCAGGGTTGGGCTAAGGGACACACTGGCTCCAAGGGACCAGCTGATCTTGCTGCAGTGAGACCTGGACTTGGGACGCATGGATGTGGTTCCTTAGCTGGTCAGTCGCTCCTTCTGATGCGGTGCTGCCCTTCTCACCCTCCCTGGGCAGCAGGCAGAGCTACAGTCCCCATCAACCCAGAGCCCGGGACCAATAGTAAACAAACCTTCGAGGAGAGGCCCTGCCCGGGTGAGGCTGGCATTCTGGCAGGATGAGCCAGATCACGACCAAAGAAGCCTATCTAAAGACTCAGACATAGTTTCGGATCACCGCAAGGGCAAGAAGCACAAACAGGGTGCGGCAGGGGCAGGAGAGCAGCGTGGGAATGTGCCTGGGTTAGGGAGGGCCCAGGCTGTTTTCTGCTTACCAACAGAGGACAGTCACCAAGCCATAGGACTTAGTGACTGTATTGTTATGTAGGAAAAGCAAGAAGGGTGTGTACGGGAGGAGGGAGGAGGAGGTGACAGTGACGACCTAGCAAAAAAACACAGACAGGCTTTGCAGGCAGGAGGCGGAGCATGTGCAAAGGCCCTGAGGTGGAAAGGAAGTTGGAGGGCCTGGGGACCAACAAAAATATGGGACACTGCAAACATAGGGAAGAGCATGGTGTGGGCCACCTCAAGTAGGGCTTGTTAGGGTAAAACAAGGCTAATTCCTGAGGGAAATTAAGCTATAGGGAGGGAATGTCCTTAACCAAGACACAATGATAAAGGGACTGTTGAATCCAGGGGCTTGTGGCTTCTGCACAGTGGTTCTTGTCTTTTGTTTTGCTTTCTTTTGATTTTGGCAATGCTGGAGATCAAACCCACAGCCTCAGTGTGCACAGGGGTTCTTCACGGGGCGGGGAGACTGGAGCATCAGCATTACCTGGGAGGTTGTTTTTGTTGTTAGGCGCCTTCAAGTCGGTATCCGACTCATAGCGACCCTTATAGGGTTTTCAATGGCTGTTTCAGGATTGCCTTGGGAGTGGATTGCCAGGCCCTTCTCCCCTTTTTGTGGTGCTGGGAATTGAACTCGGGACCTCAGAGACTGCAGCGCAGTGCTCTACCAACTGAGCTAAATCCCAGCCTGGGAGGTTGTTAGAAATGCAAATTCTCAACTCTACGGGCCCATAGCTGTATTCCCAGCACTTGGGAGGTGGGAGCAGGAGGATCACAAGTTCAAGGTCAGCCTGTGCTAAATCAGGCCCCACCCCCAGAACCTCCAAATCAGCAGCTCTGGGGAAGGGAGTGGGAGAGCCCAGCAATCTGCATTTACTAAACCCCGCTCCCCCAGAACAGCAAGGGCATCAGAGACTTGTTTTATGAAAGACATTTTTTCCACGGACTGGGGAGGGGGTTGTGGGTGGCAGAAGGGGAGACTGAGTCAGAGGCTAAAGCCCCACTCTGAGGCCATTACTGATCTTCCAGTGCTGGGAAGGGAAATTTAGGACCTAATGTCAGAAAACACATGAATGTGGGAAGGACACAGCTGGACCCCTGGACCCCTCATTTACATAAAAGATTCTCTCCAAGGTTCTGGGGCCCACTTCAGACTCCTGGGGGTGGGGCCTGGGAGCCCCTCTGTTTCCTAAGCTCCCTGGTGAATCAGACGTGGCTGGGATTTGGAACCTAGTGGGTGCAGGGGCACAGTGAAAAGGAAGGGCGGCCCAGCTGGAATGTCATGATCAAAACCCGAGATTCTGCTCGGGAGGCGGAGGCAGGAGGATCGCAAGTTCGAGACCGGAGGCAGTCTGCATAACTTAGCGAGACCCTGTCTCAAAAACAAACAAACAAAAAGGGCTGGGGGCGCAGCTCAGTGGTCCAGCATTTGCAAAGCATGCAGGTGCGAGGTCCTGAGTTCAAACCCCAGTACCGGAAAAAAAACAAAAACCCGAGATGGAGCTGGGGGTGCAGCTCAATGGCAGAGCACTCGCCTAGCATGCGGGAGGCCCTGGTTCCATCCCCAGCACCCAAAAACAAACAAGCAAGACCCAAGCCACCTCTCAGGACCTGTGGCAGGGCGATCCACGTTGCACATTGATCATCCCAGCACTCAGGAGGCTGAGGCAGAAGGATCGTGGGTTCAAAGCCCACCTGGGCTGCCCAGGGAGACCCTGTCCCCAGGGAGACTCCCGGCCACGCTTCCTTCATGGTCCCTGCACCACTTGGCCACTCCCTGCCCTGGATTCTCAGGCCCTTTGCGGGTGTTCCTCCTCCTCCCCCATGGCGATGACAGGCCAAGGCAGCGTGGGTAGGAAGCCAGGACACGGGCGTGCGCGTGAGGTGGCCCAGGAGTGTCTCTGGTCATGGGCAAGTCGTGGGCTCTGCCAGTGCTTCCTGGGGAGCCTGCTGGGGACTCTGGAAGCTGCATTAGTTGTTGTCATGAGGTGGAATGAGTTCAAGACACTAAATAAACACAACCATTGCCCGTCTGCGTCCGTGTGAGCCCAGGAGCGGGGTTCTCCCCTGGACTCTCTGTCCCCATGTACCGCATCTGGGACTCTCTGTGTCCACCTCGCCACTCACCAGCTGTGCAACTGCCAGGGAGCCACCAGACTTCTCCATGCTTTCCTTTCCATATCCACAAAATGGGCATAAATGCGGTGTGGACCTCCTAGGGTGAACACATCTGGGAACAACGCCTGGCACACAAGCTGCCCTCAATTACGTGGGCCTCGTCCCAGGGGCATGTGCTGCCCACTGGTGTCTGTGATGGGGTAAGGACATGTCTGCCTAGAGAGTTTTCTGGGCAGGAAGTGCCCATGGACATGTGTTGGGACCAGGCCTGGGGAGCGGCCTCTGCTTCCTCATCTGTCAAATGGGGAGAAAAATAGCAGGCCTCCCTGGGGGTCCTGGTGAGGCGGGGCTGGACACATGGAGACACCCAGCCCTTCCCCGGTGCCTGCTGTTACCTTTGCTTCTTTTTTTTTTTCTTTGCTTCTCTTTCTTTCTTTTTTTTCTTTTTCTTTTTCTTTTTTTTTTTTTTGTGGCATCGTGGGGGCTTAACCCAGGGTCTCCCATATACTTTGTAAGTGCTCTACCGCTGAGCTGCACCCCCAGCCCCTTCTATTTTATCTGTGTGTGTGTGTGTGTGTGTGTGTGTGTGTGTGTGTGTGTGTGTGTGTTTGTGGTACTGGGGATTGAACCCAGGGCCTCGCACTTGCATGTTCTGCAAGTGCTGGACCACTGAGCTGCACCCCCGGCACTTTTTTTTTTACTTTTTGAGACAGAGTCTTGCTAAATTATGCAGACTGCCTCTCGTCTCGAACTTGCAATCCTACTGCCTCCGCCTCCCAAGCCGCTGGGATTACAGGAGTGCCCCACCGAGCCCGGCCTATTTTTTATTTCTTTATCTAGAGACAGGGTCTCTCTAAGTTAGGCAGGCTGCCTCTGGGCTCAGAGTTGCCATCCTCCTGCCTCAGCCTCCCAAGTTCCTGGGAAGACAGGCATGCACCACTGTGCCCGGCCAGTAACCTTTGCTTTACCTGTGAACTGCAAAACCCACTGGTTAATGGATGGACTGTCGCTGCAGCCACTCCTTCTCTCTTTTGGGGGATGGTGGCAGGCAGAGGGCCTCCCGCCTCCTCCCTGCAGCTCTGGGTTTACCTGGCCGGGCCTGGGACGTGGTCACCAGAAGGAAGTGGTGGGACATGGTCACCAGAAGGAAGTGGCCATGTGTATCTGGTCCTACAGGTTCCTCCCACCACAACCTCCTGCCGACACCACGGTTCCACCCTCCAAAGTCCCGATGACCTCTGAGGGCGGAGGCAGGAAGGGGTGCCCACACCCGGAAAAACCCAGCCTCTTCTCTCTGCTTCCTCCAGGCCCCCTGGGATCCCCGGTTGCTGCAGCTCCCAATCTCTGCTTCCGGGTCTCTCTCTGCTCTTCCCGCCTTGCTTTCCAGGACAGAAAATGTCAGGGTCCCCC